>APFE030339913.1:62342-81149 GCA_000404065.3 Pinus taeda
GGGATGTGTATCTCTTAATTCTCAAGGCTTCTTTATCAGCTTCTTTGTCAGAATCCTGCTCTCCTTCCTTTCTCTCTCCAGGCATCTTGTTCAAGTGGGTTTTGTCCCTTGTTGTCCGATTCATATCTCTGTTTTTGGATTTATGTAGTATTGATGTGATAGAGGTGGCTGGAATATTTATTTATGGATTTTCCCTCCGACTCATCTGCCACGGAGGCTATGATTCAGGCTGCCACCTTGGAAAAATCCGCCCATGCAAAAGCTCGAATGTCTTTTGACTAGCAGTCCACTCTGGGGGACCTCCTGATTGGGCCATCGGTCCCACAGGTGGACGTGAACGATTGTGTTAGGCATAAGGGAGAATCTTCGCGATCTTTTGGTCGTAAAGGAGATGATATCGTTCGGAAGGATCTGGATGTTGGGTCTTCTCAGAAAGTCGAGAAGCCGGTCAAGACCGTTCCTCCCCCCGCTGCCATAAGAATTGACAGTTCCCACCTTACTGAACGTTTAAACAGTCTTCAAGAAAACGCCCTAATCGTGTGTTGGCATTTTCCGGAGATGAGTGACGCTCGGATGCGAGGATGGCTTGCGTCCCAGTGGAAGCCGATTATTGGTTATATTCCTATCATTGATGGCCTTCTTAAGGAGTGGTATTGTTTCCACTTTTTAAAGTCGAGTGATCTGGAAGCCATCTTAAAGCATCAGTGGGTTTTCAACTGAAGTTTCCTGGTTTTGTACAGATGGTATTTGGGGTTTAATCCGCTTAGGAATACTCCCTTAAACAACTTCATTTGGGTTAAACTCCCTGGGTTGCCGCTGAAATTATGGTCAAAAGAAACATTGTTTGAGATTGGGAATGAAATTGGTAAGTGTGTTTATGTGGATCCATGGTGTCTTGGAGAGAAGGATAAGAGAGTGGTGTGGGTTCTAATTGATAAACCTTACAGGGGGGGTTTTCCAGAACATATTGACATTTCCTGGGGGAAGATGAATATCAGGCAAAGGTTGGACTTTTGGGGGATTCCATTTAGATGTTCGACATGTCACCACACAGGTCATTTAATTAAGAATTGCCCTCGGCGGTTTTTTTATAGACGGAATTGTCATGGTAAGGTGTCCTCCCCCTTCCCAGACTTGGAGTCTTTTCCTTCGTCGAAGAGTCGGTCCTCCTATGGAACGGAGGACTGTCTGGTATCTTCTCCAGCTGATCCACTTGGCCATCTTCCGCAATCGGAGCCTCCTACTCCAGTGGAGCCCATATCCCCTTCGATGCCCCCTTTTCGATCTCTTTCCGGCCCTCCCATCCCATTGAACCGATCTCTGATCTCGAGGTTCCTAATCTGCCTCCGGTTCCTCCTCCCATTCTTATCAGCAGCAGGGAATCTCTCCCCGGTCATTCTTCGCTTGCGCCTAATTTGTCTTGCTCTATATTGGGAAAAGGAAAGGATGTATTGATTTCTCCCACCCCGGCTAACTCTTTGTCTTCTTCCCTGACTAATTCGATAGGCAGTGACTTGGACTTCTTGCTTTCAAAGAATTCGCTGGAACTAAAAGCTCTTACTATCCATAAACCTGGATCCAAGGCCCCTCCCTTCATTAGTCCCGACTCTGCCAGCAACATTACTGTAAGGAGGAAAAATGGAAGGGGCAGTAGACACTTTCGTGGTAGGGGGGAAAGTACAGGCAGGGGTATCCGTAACTTATCGCTTACTGATGTTCCTATTGTTGATATGACTGACGAGAGGCATCTTAGAGAAAACTGGGCCGAGAAGATTCAAAAATGATTTTTATGTTATCTATGAACATTAGGGGGTTGGGGATGGGGAAATTTTTTTTGGAGTTAAGAGATCTTTTCACCTCTATTAGTCTAAAGATTATCTTGATACAGGAATCAATGCATTTCTGTTTCCATTTCCTATTTTAGGAAAATGTTCCCTTCTTGGTATATATCGACTGTTGATGCTAATGGACTCTCGGGTGGATTAGTTGTTCTTTGGGGTCCAGTATGGATCATGGCAAAAACTTACAGGTGCTTGGTGGGAATTTTGATTTCGGCTCAAATCCAGGGTCAAAATTTCCCATAAATATTTTAAATGTTTATGCTCCTTATAGGAATAGAGAGCCGTTCTGGGAGAATCTTTTTGTTTCTGAGATTCTTGACATTGAAAATCTATTGATTGCAAGGGACCTCAATTTTACTCTAAATATGGATGAAATATGGGGATCAAATCAGAGAAAGGATCCATTGGCAGAAAAACTTAAAAACGAACTGCTGTGTAGAAATTTTGTGGATATCCTCCCATCTCAGATGTATCCGACGTGGAAAAATGGAAGGTCTGACAAGGCTTACGTCGCGAAACGACTTGATCGTTTTATCCTTCATGTTAGTCTGATTGACAAGATGGGCACGCCCTTTTCATCTATTGAAAAGGTGTTTATTTCCGATCATCGACCGATTGTGTTGGGATGGAAGGAAAAAGGCTTTAGGAAGGGTTATTCCTTCAAATTCAATAGGACTTTTTTGGAGGACCCGACTTTCAATGCTCTCATTAAAAATCTCTGGTGTGAATGGCTTCCTTCTAATCCTCGCTTCTTGTTTAGGACTTTCAGAGAAAAAATGGACATTATTAGAAAAGTGGTTAAAGAGTGGCAATTCAAGAAAAGACAATCAAACAGGTTGATCCTACGGAAAATCCAAAAAGAGTTAGATGATGTTTCGGATGCCATGGCATCAAATAGCATATCTTTTCAGAAGCTATGTCACATAAATGATTTACAAAGAAAGAAATCCAAAATTTTAGAACAAGAGGAATTATCTTGGAGGCTGAAGAGCAGGGTCATGTGGTTGAGAGAAGGTGACAAAAACACAAAGTTTTTTCATAGATATGCGAGCGCAAGAAGGGAGAAAAATCCTATTTGGAAAATAAGTGATGGAAAGGGGGGTTTCTTGTATTCTCAAGAGGAAATCTCAAAGGAGGCTATGAGGTTTTTTGAAAATCAATATAAGAGAACAGAAAATAGGTCCTTTCAGGATATTCTGTGGGGAATTGAGTTGTATCCTCGGATGTTCACTGACGACATTAATGATCAGATATTTCAACTTGTTTCTGAGGAGGAACTATTGAGAACTTTAAAGGTCTTTAAAAAGGACAAACGTTCTGGCCCGGATGGGTGGTCAATTGAATTATTTTGTCATTTTTTTGACATTATCAAATCTGACTTGCTTAAAATGGTGGAAGCATTCAGAATGTCGGGCAACATTAATCAGAAGACAACATCCACCTATATTGTCCTCATTCCTAAAAAAGAAAATGCCTCCTCTTTCTCGAATTTCTGTCCTATTTCTCTGTGTAATATATCATACAAAATTATATCTAAAATTATAGCTGACAGGATCAAAGGAACATTGTCTCTTCACTTATAAAAGAATCAACATGCTTTCTTACAGGGGAGGAACATCTTAGACGCGGTTGCTACAACTCAAGAAGGTCTTTTTGCCATCCGAGAAAAAAAATGCGATGCTGTCATTCTAAAAATTGATCTATGCAAAGCCTATAATTGTATGGATTGGGCTTTTATTAGATGTTTATTAGCAAAGGTGGGATTAAGAGCAAACATGATCAACTGGATCATGGCTTGCGTTGAACAGGTAAATTATGTTGTCATTGTCAATGGAATGCCAACGACCTTCTTCCTAGCATCTCGTGGCCTTCGGCAGGGCTGGCCTCTGTCTCCTCTTTTATTCATATTGGCCATGAATTCTCTCAGTCTGCACATAAACAAGGCTATTGATGATAACAGGTGCTCCCCGTTGAAATTATGCAGGAACATTTCTATCTCCCACAATATTTTTGTCGATGATGTTATTTTGTTCGGCATTTTATGCAGACTAACTTGGTTGTGCTACTATGATATTCTTCACAATTTTCAAAAGGCATCGGGCTTACAGGTAAACAGTTCAAAGTCCATTATTTATCACAGTGATATTAATCAGGAAGAGTTGGCATGGTTGTCGGCTTTGCTTGGTTATGAAGTGCAATCCATTAGCTTGGGTATCAAATACTTGGGTTTTATGTTAAAAGCTATTGTTACTCAAGATCAGATTGGCTGTGGATCCTCGAGTGATATTTCAAGAAGATATCAGCGTGGGAGTTTAGATGTCTTTCATTGGCTGGGAGAGTTGTATTGGCGCAATCGATCCTAAATCAGTTGGCAGTGTACTGGGCTCACCTCTATTATCTCCCTGCGAGTATCATCCAATCTATGAACAGACTCACCGCCAATTTCATTTGGGGTAGTCAGATAGGGCAAATAAGGTATCATCTCTTGAAGCTCTCTTTTATATCTGCTCCAAAAAGCATGGGTGGATGGGGTCTGTTAGACATGCGGTCTTTTGGAAAGGCCCTCCTCTGCAAGTCTTTATGGAGGGGAATATATGATCAAGGTATATGGAGTTCTATTATTCAGGAAAAATATCAGGGAAGAAAAAACCTTTCCTTTTGGATCAGAAAAGGATGCATTGGCCCTGCTCATGGATCTCCGATTTGGTTGAGTCTGCGCAAAATTGAGAAAATGTTCCTGAAGAACTTAATATGGCGATTTCAATCAGGGGATAGGATTCTGGTTGGAAAAGACTCCTTTCTGTGTGGTAAAGAGGAGATTTGCGTACCAGATCCTTTGTTGAGGTTTTTGCATAGGAGGGGCATTTTCTTTTGGGATGGTCTGATTACCAGATGGCATGGCTCTTTTCCTATCTGGTGTGAGGCTGATAGTCTGAATATGCCGGTTGATATTGCTATATTATGGGATCAAATCAAAACAAACTCAGGAATGGTGGGATTTTTCGATCAACTGATCATGACTACCTCATATGGCGGAACTCTGATGGGATGGGATCCATCAGCGTTCGGGATATATATCGGCATTTGATTTCTGATAGTCGGCAACGTTGTATCTCTTCCTTCCCGAGCATATTCTGGAAAACAGGATGCCAGACAAAAATGGTTTTCTTTTCTTGGCTGACATTCCATAACAAAAATCTTACATGGGATGTAAAGTTTTGTAGATGTTCTATGCTAAGAGCAATTTCACTTTTCTCACAGCAATCATACAAGTAGTTAAGCAAAATGCAGATAGAACATATAAGCAGATCTTACAGAAGACAAATCAGAAACAGGAAAAATGTGTGTGTTCGTTTCGGCGGTCAACAGGATGCTTCAACCAGCAAAGTTTCCTTTGGTCAGCTAGCCCAGCATGTGTCACAACAACCCTCCAACCAGTAGATGAGTCAACCCAAGTCAATTCTACAAAAGTCAACGCTGTCCTGAAAAGTCAACGCAGGGGCAGCAAGCTAAAAGTCAACGCAGCAGCAAAACGGTCAACCCTTTGACCTCGATTTTTTGTGCCAGGTAGTACGGCCTTCAAAAATCGAACTTCCAAAATTTCAGCTTGATTTTTGACCAAGGGTGGACCCAGTTCAATGCTGGTCCAATACTTTCTGCCAAACGCTCAGGCAGCCGAAATCCGTACAGTCTGTCCTCTTGTCCTTCCACGTGTTGGCTGAATTCGTCCTCCAGGTAGCTTGTATTTCTCTAAGATGGAGAGAAGATGTGAGTAGATTGTGTTGAAATTTCTCCACTTTTTCCTGATATATATAACATCAATGACGGTGTGGACAATCTGTTGGGCATTGTGAGCTACATGACCAAACTGTGGCCTGACTTGACATATAATTTATTAAGAATATAAATTCAAATATAGTTTTGCTATCGGATTAGACAATTTATATGGTTTTAACACCTCTCAGAAGGAAATCCAACAAAAATATTAGCCTCTTAATCTGAGCATCAGAACATGGAGTTTGGACCTAGTTGTCCAAATTTAACATGGGAGAATTTAAAAAAGCGTGGTTGGTTGGGTCCAGGTTTATGCCCCTTGTGCAGATCTGCTGAGGAGGACAACTCTCACCTTTTTTTACACTGTAAGAGCTCTCGTCAAATTTGGCTACTCTTGGAAAAGTATTATGGGATTCAGTTCAGGCCTTCTTTGCCGATCATGGATGCTTTTATATGGTGTAGTAAGCAAATTGCTTCTTGGAGATCCATATTTATCATTACGTTTTGGTGTATCTGGAGGTGGCGGAATAATTTTATTTTCAATAATAAAAGAACTCCGTTGCTGGATATTTTCTTCATCATATGTGCGCTATATGAGGATATTACGCTTTCCTCCCCTTTGATAAAGGAGTCTCAGGATATAAAATCCCAAAAGGTGCCTTCCTCTCTGCCCAGGGCTTTTTTTGATGGGGCTGAATAGAATGGTGTTTGTGGTTGTGGTTTTCTTATAGTGACTGACGAAGGCAGTTCATTCTCCATTCATTGGAACGGGGGGAGGGGTACAAACATGATGGCCGAGGCGATGGCTCTCGCTTCTGTCTTTTTTTAGATCTTCAAGATGTCTCAATATATGGCGACTCTCAAGTACTGGTGGATTTTGTTGCTGGAGAAAATACTCTCCAAGGCTCATCTTGCTAGCTGGCTAGAACGGATCAAGTTTTTATGGACCTCCTTAATTGGTGGTTCTATAAATTACATTCGCAGGGAGCAAAATCAAGAAGCTGATTGTCTTTCAAAAAAAGGCCTTCATGATGATCCGGGTTTGTGGCATTTACAGGTTTCCTCCGATGGCAAATGTTTCTTCATACAAGACTTTTTCCCTCCCAACTTCTAGTTTCTTTGTTCATATTTTCTCTCTGTTTTTACTGCTGCGCTATTAAAGATGCAAGTGGCTATGATCTATATGCTATATGTTTTTGGTTTTGAACAGGTATCACCGCATTTCTATGATCTTTTTTGGATTTGCAGACATTATATTCTCTTTATCCTTTCGGATGGAGGTCCTTTTCTTTGATCTAGATTTTGTATTTGGTCATAATCCGACATATGTCGTTTTCTTTGTGCTTATACTGCTCTATCGTCCAGGTTTTTCACAGGCCTGATCTAGATATATCGGATACATGTTTTTCTCTCATTGATGAACAGTTGCTATGTCACAGGAACATATGTTATATCCTGGCTGAATGTACCATGCTGACTCTTTTATATCTCTTATATAAATAATATTATGCTTTTTCTGCCTTGGAAAAAAAAACTAAAAAAAATAATAAATAAAGAAGTAATAACGTAATTAAAATATAAAATAAAAATAAATCTCAATCAAATAAATATTAAATAGTTAAAGCAAATATATAATGAATATATTTTCAAATTAAATTTAAACTTTTTATGAGTAAATTGATTTAACTCTTCAACTTTCTTCGACGGGATATAAAAAAGATTAACATCTTTTACATTTTAAAAGAATCTATGGTTTTTTTAAGGTATGTATTTTGAAAAAATGATATTTTAAATGTACGATAAATTTGAAATTGATATGAAATTAAATATGATTTTTTTAATTGTAATTATCTTTTATTATTTGATAATTTATTTTTTTAAGATACACATTTTATGTTTAATTTTATATATATGTTATTTTTGTTTGTAGTATACAACTTAAATAGAAAGATAAAAATATTCTTATTAAGATATTTGCCAAAAACTAAATGATAAATCCCTTTTTCTATGTCTACTTTTATCATTGTCATATTAAGAGTTTTACATCAAGAATTAAAATAACAAAAAGAAAAATGTGGGAGAGGATTCTTAAAAGTTTTATGATAGAACTCATAGTCATTGCCTTTCTTTAGTTCTCAAATCTACATAACACTATAGTTTCCTAAGTGTTACATGGGAGAGGATTCCTAAAAGTTTTATGATAGAACTCATAGTTGTTGTCTTTTTTTAGTTCTCAAATCTACATGACACTATAGTCTATGATCAAGCCTTCCTTGGAGAGCTTGTCAACTTCTTGGTTTGGCTCCCTGTAGAGATGTGAACAACAAGAGAAAAATGTGAATAAATCTTTTAGTAGTAAAGTGTCCTCTTGAAGTAAGACTAGAGTGATATTCTTGCATAGTTGTGTTATTTTTAACCAATTGACGATTAGTAGTGAGTCTCTAAAAATTTGTAAATGAATGCAACCTTTTTCTAGCACAAAAAGAAATAGGTTTTTGCAAGATTGAAGTTCTGCTAAGTTGTTTGATCCCAGAGCCAAACCCATTTACACATGAACAAAGTGATTTTCCATCCAGTATAAAATAAACCCTCCACCGCTCTATTGTCTTTGCTCTAAAGATGCCCCGTTAAATTATGCCAGGGGCTTGTTTTTGATCTGAGATTCAACTACTATTACCCTTAGAAGGGCAACCCCTTTTTCTTGCACAAAGAAGTTTGGAACAACTAAAGCTTCAACTGTTGTGTGTGGGGGATCAGAGAGTTTGTCGAGGATAGTTCGGTTCCTTGCTAGCCATATCCCCGAGGAAATAATTTGGGGCAATGCTTTGTACATTTGATTTCCCACATTTGATACCTCGTCTTTCCAAGCTTCTTACAACCGAGCTTCCCTCCATTGCCCATTTTTCCCTTCAACACTCTTAATGTTGATAAATATGATATTTATGAAAATATCATAAGTTCTATTTTTACTTAGTTTTAATGTCAATTTAAATAATATTTTTTTTACAATTCAATAAATTTAATCATCTTTAATTATGTAGATAAGCTTACCTATTTTGAAATAGAGCTTCTAGAATTTTGATTTTATAAATAGATGGTATGGATTTATTCTATGGAATATTTTTAATAGTAGTAAGGATATAGGGTTGAGAATTATCTAAATGATAGTTATGCTTTTTCCCTTATTAATTTAATTAAAAACTATTATAAAGCTAACTTAGATAAAATATTAGAAAATATTTTTGAAAATGAAATGAGTTATGGTCTTTTAGGCACATGGTATTGATAAGTTATGGTATTAGTCCATAGTATTGTAACAAAACATATTACAAATTAAGAATCTTTATGGTAAAGTGGAGGTGAATCTTTATGGTCAAGAATTTTGTTATATATATATATATATGTATGTATGTATTTTATATATTAATTCTTTTAATAACAATCATATAAATTAAATGACTGGTAAACTTATCTAAGCATCAATCTATGATAAAGTTCAAAATACTTACTTCATAATAAATTTCACATTAGCAAGACTATTATGTGGAGATTAAATCTTCACTGTCCACCTAATAATTATTTTAATAATTAAATTAAAATTTTGGAAGTCTTATTGCAAAATAAACATGCCTATCAACATAAATAATAATAATTTAGTTAATTTTTTGCTTTTGTTTTGTTTTTTTGTTTTTGTTTTTGTTTTTGTTTTTTGTTTTGTTTTTGTTTTTGTTTTTGTTTTTTGTTTTTTTTAACCTGAGATTATTTTCCACAGAAAAACAACGTGTAATTTTATCCATTTAGAAGAGTAAAAATTACATTTTGCATATGCACACATTCCTAAAAAAACCAATAGAAAAAGAGGAGTAAAAATTACATTTTGCTTATGCACATATTCCTAAAAAAATCCAATGAAATAAAAGGAGTAAAAATTACATTTTGCACATATTCCTCAAAAAAAACAATAGAAAATGGTGAAAAACCAATAAAAAAATGGCAAATGCCAACCAAAAAACCCAAAAAACCCAAAAAAAGCACCTACAAGCCTAACAACTTCCAAAGCACCTACAAGCCTAACAAATTCCATTACAAATCAAGTTATAAAACCCATTACAAAATAAGTCATAAAACCCCTGAAAATTTCCAACAAAACATGGGAAAGACAACCCTAAAGAAACAAGGCACATGCCGCTTAATATCCACAAAAACAAGCCCACAAATGGGGGCTAAAGAGCAAGCCAAAAAAACCCTAGAGGAAACTCAGTGAAAGCCACACAAACCGCACCATGAATGAAGCCACCAAGAAGACCAAAGATAGCAACAACACAAAAATGGCTAACCCACCCCAACGAATGAAGCCACCAAGAAAACCAAAGATGGTAACAACACAAAAATGGCCGAAGCCTATCGCCTATCACGAGAAGCAACCCTGAAGGTCCAGAGCAACCAACTACCTCCACAAAATCGACATCGATAGATGCAACAAAAGAGGGCCACAAATGACAACATGACAACGCGAAGAAGCACCGAGCAGACAACCTCGGAGCAGGAAACACCCACTACACACCCAACACAACCTAGGAGCAGGAAACACCCATTACACAATCAACACGTTGAAAAAGGCACCATGAAATGATATCAACACCACCACCAATAGAGTAGGAACACCGTGGTAGAAAGGTGAAGGCAGGCACGAACCAGGGGCCGAGTTAGCTAGGGTTCAACCAACTTGCCCCTACTCCCTCCACTCCCTTAATTAGCCCAAATTTTATAATGTGAGATGTATTATGAAATGATGTTTATTAATTTTTACCAATTTATCTAATTTATACTATAATAAATAAAAATTAAAAATGAATTTTCATTATTATATAAAATTAAAATATATTATTGTAATTTTAATAAATATTTTATATCAATCATAAAATTAATTATTAAATATATTAAATATATTGGGATAATATTTTTATATCAATCATAAAAATTAATTTATTAAATATATATGAGAATTATTAAGTATTATTAAAATATATTGGGATAATATATTTTATATCAATCATAAAATTAATCTATTATATATTATTCAAAAATATTGGGGAGAATATTTTATGAGAAATTTGTATATTCAAAACATATTTTGAATATAAAAAAATTCCGAAAGAGAAATTTTTTATCACCAAATTTAAAAAAGGTCTATAAATTTTTGTTGACAAATATAACATTTTTTTCATAACTATTGTTTATAGTTACTTCAATAAACATGCTTATTTTGGAATAAGATTTCTAAAATTTTAAATTAACTATCAAATGTTTTAGATTACTCATAATAATATATAAAAATTAATGGTTGAGGTTTATTTCCAAAGTAATTTTGCACTTTTTATTTTTTTAATGAAATTGATTACTTAATAAAACGTTATATGAATAAATGTCATATGAAGTGACTAATGGTTTTTTTGGGCACGTGGTATTATTGATAAGCTTTGGTATTGTAAAAAAGCCTAGTTACAAAGTTGAGATAAATTTCCATGAAAAGTCGGGGTAAATTAGGATGATTAAGAATCTTGTTCCATGTTTTTTTTTAAATGTATATATGTTTAACTTATATGCTTATTATTTTTATAACTAATAATAATTTAAAATAATGTTATAATTTAATTTGTTTTTATGATTTTTTATTTTTATTTTGCATGAGATGTATAATGAAGTAAATGTTTTAATGTTCATTAGGGATTGACGCCTATCCATATTTACCATCATTTAAATAATTTATACCAATCTAGATCCATCTCAACTCCGAATCTATCAAATGTCGAGAGGATCAAATCTCTAGAGGTGCAAACCTTTCCTCAAGTTTTGCACTAAAAAAAGAGATTTACACCTTGAGAGATTTGATCCATTGGAGGCTTGATAGATCCGAGTTAAGATGGATCTAGGTTGGTTTTAATTTTTTATTGTGTTTATATATAATAATTAGATTGATTTTTAAATAAGGTTGAAATTAGATTAAAAATGTTAAATGTTAAACATTACGTTCATGTTTACATTTAACTTTACATTTACATGTTTACGACACGTTTACGTTTTTACGTGAGACTTACCCCATTGGGTTGTAGAGCACCTCTGGTGCAAACAGCGTTAGCTATTATATCATTATTATGGGAATATGAGTGAACTGCACAAACAATTTATGTTGCTTATCATTAGAGTTATCTTTAAGTGTGATTTTTTAAAATGTTTTCGGTTTATTTTCCAATCTAATTTATCTAGAATCCCACAGTGATTCAATGATATCACAAGTTTGATGGGTAAACTTTGCACAATCGAAATACCCTAAAAGTCTTTTAGAGTGTTGAATCTATATATATAATAAAAAAACTAGTGTATACAACACAAATCAAGATTTTACCATCAAACTTTTTTGCCCATTCCAATTAGAAATCCACCAAAAACTCTAAAAAATCACTCTTGAAAATTACCTTACCATTTACATTTTTAGTTGAAACTCAAAATAATTTAATAACATTATGTTATTTATGACTTCAAATTTTTGTAATTCATAATGTTTTGATATAATTTTTTTTAAATTCACCACGCTTAATAATTTTTTTTTATAATTCATAATGATTTGATATAATTCTTTTAAATTCATCACATTTAACAATTTTGAATTGACTTCTTCATCCTTATCAGACATCTACGCATACTTAAACTTACTAAACTTAATGACTCCAAATTAACTACATCAAAACATTATATTAATTTTTAAAATTCCATCACTGTTTTGAACGTAATTTTTTTAAAATTGCAACTTCGATTTTTTACTACAATTACAATATGAAATACATAAATTAAGATGGGACCAAAATCTATATATCAGGTTTATGAAGTTTTATTATCAAAATCTCGATTATTCATCACCATCACCAAATCTCATCAGGTAAAGCCTTTCAACATACCTCTCCATGACCCATCCACGACCATTGAAAATCTGCATTCTTCTCGGTCCGCCACCACCTGCGTGAGCGAACTGAGTACTTTTCTCAATTCCGTGGACTTTACCTAGCAATCAAGACTTGCAGATTTGGAGATTGTAGTATATACATTTAATATCGCCCTACGCTTTTCAAGCTTGACCGGAGATATAGAGTATATATACTCTCAGATGGTGATTGGTTGGGCCGAGGTTTTGCTGCGAGTTCACCGCAATTAGCCCGATTGTCAGCGAACTTCAGTATTGGCTTTAGAAGATGTACCAGGAGTATGAGCTCCTCTCAGGCTGAGAATTGGGTGTTTTTTGTCAACTAAAAGGGTAGAGTCCATAAAAAGGGCGTTGAGCGCAGGAATTCTCGTGCTGGGACATTGTTTTGATTTATTTGGAGAGGAAAGAGAATTGAAGGGCGATGGTTAAGCCCTGAATGGACTCTACGTGTCAAGGACTATTATGTTAAGATTTAAGGGTCGCGGGAAGGAGCATCGATGCCGAGACGGATAAAGTCTGCAGAAAATGGAGAACCCACACAAGGGTTTGAACGGAACAGGAAACCCTCGGCCGTTAAGGGTTTGAATAATAGTAATAATAATAATAAGAAGAGTGCGGTTCAGAGGCTTTATGAGCTCTGCGTCGAGACGTTTTCGCCTCCAGGGCCGGTGGCTTCACCGGAGGCGATTGAAAATCTGCGTTCTTTCTTAGGTAAGTTGTGTTTTTCTTGGGGTTTGATTTTCTGCTAACGTAAAGGATCTCGGAACTTAGAACCCTAAAAATGGTGTAGGGTTATTGAATTTATTGTGCAAGCCTTCTTGCACTGCGAGAAGCTATGTGGGCGATTCACTAACTCTAGGCGTGTGCCGGTGTAGTATGGGTGCATTGAATATGTGGACACTAGCACAGACCTGTCTAAACCCGGACGTGACATAAACCCCGGAGGTTGCGTATTTCGAGTTCAGACAAATGACCGACATATGAAATATTGGAACTCGAGATATGCGACCTTGAACTTTCTAATCTCAAGATGCATAGCAGAGCCGTACTCAATTTTTTCACTCTTTATGAGTCTGTGCACTTGTGCATATGTCCGACAGTTATCTGCAATGCTATCTTATAGCCGCTTATCCTGATAAAGCTCCAGGTTATGAATAGTCGTGGCTTGTATTCTCCTTTATTCATATGATCTCCTATGCCACGTGGAAGTCAACTGTATGGAAGCGTTTCCTAATAATTTCGTTCTACCCCCTTATTAAGTCCATCGGAACTCTGTAGTTAAGGTGTGCTTGGGGTGGTGGGCTACAACAATTCTGGAATGGGTGATCTCCGGGGAAAACCTATATTTAAGCTTTGTCCGGTGATTCCATCCTTCCCCTTGTTTAGCCCATCAGAACGGTGTAGTTAAGTTTAATTGGCTAGAGTAATACTGTAATGGGTGCCCAACTAGCGATGGGGAGAACGCACGGAGCTATGTTTAAACACCGAGCTTTTGCCAGCTGAAGATCAATTTCGACTCGTCCAAGCCACGGTGAGATCTTGATTGGGTAATAACCACGGAGTTATGAACTCTGAGCTTTGCCAATTCAATCTCAATTTGCTGATTTTTCATTGGCGCTATGTTTGAGCCCTAAGATTTGCCAGGTCAAGGTCAGTTTGCTCATATTCTGTGGCTGCTAGGTGCACATATTGTTTACTAGGGCGATCATGAGGATCAGGCAATAGAATATGATTTTGAGCTGGCAAGGTCAGGGTTGAAACATAACTCTGCGCGTTCTCCCCAATGAGAACGTGGTTGGGTAATAAGCACGGAGTTAAATTTTGGCCCTGAGCTTTGCCCGTTCAAGGTCATTTGCTAACCCTTTAGTGCGCAATAAGTGCATAAAATTTTGTATTATCATTATGTGATCCACAGCCCCTGCTTGCGTCCAGAATTAAGATTCCAATTTCCTTTATAAGCTTTTCCATAGGACTGTCATCTTAGTAGGCAACCTTTCACACACTATGTGTAGAACGAGGGCCTTTATCCTGTTTTGAAATTGCCTTTCTGTATCGCTTGGATGGTGTGTGAGTAATAAATACTGGGAATTTCTTGAAAGATTAATGTTTGCCTGACAACTTTCAGGTCTTGAAACCGAGTCTTGCTGTTTTGTACCCGGTATGGTTGAATTGGAGACAGAGAAGTTTGCAGATTTCATTAAAAGAGAATCAAGGCAAGCTATGCTTCTGTGTTGGGGTTTATGTTGTTTGCAAGCGTAAACATTCCGCACGATTGAAATTTTTCTTACCCAGTTTTCAATTTCATTTTGCATTGGTGCTATACAACTCATGCCTTCACCTCTTGGTTGGGGTTTATTGTTGTTTATGAAAGTAAAGATTCTGCAGGATTCACATCTTCTGTACTACAATGCCATCTAGAGTGTATTCCCTTCTTTAGCCTCTTGAGTGGGAGAGATTCTTTGTATTGTCTTTATGCGGTTGAGTGTCCAAACACAGTGGTAATACATTTTGAATTCTCCATCTCCAGTGCTCTCTGCTATCTGTATTTTTTCTTTATACTCCGTGGCCATCTAGAATGTCTTTCCTTGTGTAAAACTCCTGAGTGAAGGAGAATCTTGCCTCTATGTGGTACAAGAATTTAAAGACACTGGTAATACTGATTTGTTGGGTTGCTGGTTTTGCTCTGCTCCACATCTGCTACTTGATAAGTCCACGGAAGTTTGCTGGTCTCAAAGACTTTACTAGTTTGTCTGGGACCTTCATTGTGCATGGTTTGGATGAATTGTTTGGGTCAGAGATTGTGGTAATGATTATAATATATTGTTGTTGCAACATGTGTGGAATTTTATCTTTGACTTTGACCCTTACTGTCTGTATGTGGACATGCGACTTATCCTTTTTCCTTTCCTTCTTTTAATGTGAACCTACAAGACTACAACATATAGGAGACTGTTTAGAGTATTTCTGGTTGCTAACTAGAGTTTTGCCCTGTTTTAAGATTAAAAGATTCAATTACGTCTACATTTCTTGTTAGATATAGGATGAAGGTCATTGCTCTACTCCACAATTTTATGGGAGACCCACCAGCTCAATCTTTTCTATATAATTGTACATAAATTGAATTAGATGCCGGCTCAATTGGGACTGAAATTTGTTATTTTAGGTCAGGTTGACTAGATGCTGATCTGATATAAGCAGATTATACAATAGATTGACTTGGTTATCATTTGTAATCATTGGGAATGTTCATTTTAACTCTGTTTTCTGGGGGGAAGTTTTTAGGCATTTTTATGTTTGAGTTTATGGGAACTTGCTTTGAGAAACATTCCCCGAGTTAGGGAGCTGTGGTGCATAATATGAGCTATTTTGGCTTTTATAGATAAGGGGCTCGGGAGCTGTGGTGCATAACTTGAGCTATTTTAGCTTTAGAGGTAAGGGGCTAGGGAGCTGTGGTGCATAACATGAGCTATTTTGGCTTAGAGGTAAGGGGCTTTGGTGCATAACATGAGCTATATTTGGCTTTTGTGCTGGTAATGATTATAATATATTGTTGTTGCAACATGTGTGGAATTTGATCTTTGACATTGACCCTTATTGCCTGTATGTGGACATGCGACTTTATTATCCTTTTTCCTTTCCTTCTTTTAATGTGAATCTACAAGACTACAACATATAGGAGACTGTTTCGAGTATTTCTGGTTGCTAACTAGAGTTTTGCCCTGTTTTAAGATTAAAAGATTCAATTACATCTACAATTCTTGTTAGATATAGGATGAAGGTCATTGCTCTACTCCGCAATTTTATGGGAGACCTGCCAGCTCAAGCTTTTCTATATAATTGTACATAGATTGAATTAGATGCCGGCCCAATTGGGACTGAAATTTGTTATTTTAGGTCAGGTTGACTAGATGTTGGTCTGATATAACCAGATTATACAATAGACTGACTTGGTTATCATTTGTAATCATTGTGAATGTTCGTTTTAACTCCGTTTTCTGGGTGGAAGTTTGAAGTAATTTTATGTTTGGGAACTTGCTTTGAGAAACATTCCCCGAGGTAGGGGAGCTGTGGTGCGTAATATGGGCTATTTTGGCTTTTAGAGGTAAGGGGCTAGGGAGCTGTGGTGCATAACATGAGCTGTATTTGGCTTCTGTGCTGGGTCAGAGGGGTATCTATTCTGCCAAAATCGTTCAGGACTTGCTCCCAGTTTCATTCCATGAGCTGTATTTGGCTTCTGTGCTGGGTCAGAGGGGTATCTATTCTGCCAAAATCGTTCAGGACTTGCTCCCAGTTTCATTCCTTGTTTGAAATATGCCAGTTTGGTTGAAAATCCACAGTGAGAATTGAACCCTGATGGTCTGTTCAGTATTCCTTCAACCTCACCAGTGAACCAAGGCCCTGTTGCATTCTTGGTGGAAGGTTGCATGTCTATGAGATGATGTTTTTTCTGTTTTCGAGCATTTTGTTGCTGATGTTAGCACCTATATTGATATTGAGCATACTTGCATTTTTATTCCATGCAATGGTTGAATACAGGGCATTTGGATATCTTCTGTTCCGTTGGTATTATTGGGGCACATGATTCGTCATAAGTTCCATGGGAGTGAAAAGCAAGACTATTTTGATATTATTTCATGCCAATTATATATCTCAATTTATTGAATATTTCGCAAAGAATGCTTTATTGCTTGCTAATTATTATCAATCTAGTTTAGTGATGCTTATATGTATTGTTGTGCATTGTGTGGTGCGATTGTATGGTTTTGTTCATAGGCATGAGAATGGGTGTATTGACTTCTGACTAATGTCATTTTTGCGTCCAGATACAATTAAACCTGCAGACGTGGGACTTAAAGAAGTTGTGTCAATACCGGATTCTGGCAATGACCTTGTTGGTCGAGCAAATATGCGAAAGGGCCAATGCTCGGGCAGTAAAAGAGCTGGATTTGGATTTGCACCACCCATCACATACGTGCATGTTTATCAATGTGATAGCTTTTCGGTGCGTAAGTAAATGTGTAGCACTGTACGTGCATGTTTATCAATGTGATAGCTTTTCTGTGCGTAAGTAAATGTGTAGCACTGTCGTGACCTATTTTCAGATGCACATTATTCATTTATCTCCTTTTATTTCTTAGCCATTACAAGTGACTGATTAGGCTCTGACATTACATGTCGAGTAATGCAGGATTATCATTCTGAATGTTTAGAGGATACTTTTCTGATTTGTTTTTTAATTTTCTAGTAGCTGAGTTTGGTATGTTGTTTCATCAACAGATAGGTATTTTTTGTATGCCACCATCAGCTGTTCTTCCACTTCACAATCATCCTGGAATGACTGTCTTGAGCAAGCTTCTTTATGGTTCAATGCATTTAAAATCTTATGATTGTGTTAATCCCACAGATGTGGAAATAAGTTGCTGCCCACCACAGGGTGAGTGCTATTCTTGCTGCTCTTTGGGTACTTAGACTGTGTCTTTCGGGTTTGCTTTATGAGATGCATGGTTTTGTCTGTGTAAAAACATTCGTGTATGTATATTTTCACTTTGAGAAATGAGAAATAATGACCTTTTATTACTTCTGTCTTCTCATGCAGCAAAGCTAGCAAAAACAAAGGTCAACACAATATATAAAGCACCTTGTGAATCTTCTGTACTCTCCCCAACAACTGGAGGTAACATACATTCTTTGACAGCAGTGACATCATGTGCTGTACTTGATGTCCTTGCTCCTCCTTATTCAGAGAGGGATGGCCGACATTGCACTTATTATCGTGCCCATCCTTGCTCGGGGCTTCCTGGTAATTCAAGTCCTTTCTCTAATCCTTTTGATTGTTGCATAATTTTTCTTTGATATATCATGGATATATGCTCAGGTCAAAATGCTGTGTATTAGCTGACACCTAAGTCGCTTGGTTCGTGATTTTATTAGAGTTTAAATTCTGTGACATGGTATTTGGAAAAATATCACCGGTGCAAAAGTTAGGATAAAATATGCGATTAAGTTTGAGATGATGTATAATTCAAAATTCGAGGCACTAGCAAATAATATTCGACATTTATGAATGAATTCAAATGTAATTAAATTTATTTGGCAAACAGTTTCAAACCTTATTCGATTTCAATTGAATCAAATACATTTGTTAAACATAAGGAAATCTATGTTGGGTCGCGATGTCTGCTGAAGTTCAATGATTTTCCTTAAAAGTTGGGT
>APFE030339925.1:0-13880 GCA_000404065.3 Pinus taeda
TATCTTATATGTTTTCTTCTGATACAGTATTTAAAGAGTAATTCTTCGCTGCTACCTTTAATACTATGTCATCACAGTTCACTGTTGTTTTAGGAATTCAAGCAATTGCTCCTAGATAACAGACCTCTTTCACAATATACAATTTAAGTAAAGAAATCTTAATTGCTCTTTGCTGATTGTTTTCACCTCACTATCATTATTTACAGTTTGTTTCACGGAATGCACACAGGCCCTACAGCTTTTCCCCTCACCAAAATCAAGACCTCGAAAGAAAACTGTCCCAGACCCCATTGCCCAATGCATTAACTTTATCTGCTGATATACTTTAAGGAAATCAGAAGCATCCTCCCAACCAAACACAAAAACAACCAAAAGATTCACTCCATAACTAGCCTAAAACCTTCACTGAAAGCAGTGACACAACCTTATAGAGAGAGCCCTCTCTGACTGCAGCTAGGCTAGGAGCTGTAGCCCAAAGATTGGTTAGTGGTTACCCCGGCCGTATCCTCTTAGGAGTCAAAGAGGACAACCTGGGTGTTAACAATTCCCAATGCAGGAATGCACGAGTGCAGGAAACAAGAGTGCAGGCGACGCTAGTGCTAGGGTTGCTTACAAAATATCTTTGCCAGATTTTCTTACTATGGATTGTGAGTTTTCATCATCAATATTGTACTAAGAATTTCTCTGGTGCATAATAATAAAAACCCTCAATGTTGCACCGGTTTTCCCAAGTTGGGTTTTTCCACGGACATTTGTCCAAAACTAACTATGTAAAGTTTGTATGTGTGTATGCTAGATTTTCTCAGTTTCCAGCGCAATTTTCTTTCGCAGTTTATTTGTGAAAATAACAATGTGAATTATTTGGCATTTTACATAGTAAACAACAGATGAATTATTAAATAAATTAACAATTAGAAAATAAATTTCCAGTTGTTGTGATAGATGAAATTTTGACAAGATGTGGGAGAGTCTTTCCACGCTATATTAGAGTTTTTCGGAGCAATGAAATATGTTTCTCCTGGAGATTCTGAGTAGCATAAGGATCCAAAAGGGTGAGGGCATAAATCCCTTCCTCACTCGGATTCAGGAGGTCCGAGATCAGCTAACAGTCATTGGGGAGGTGCCCCAACCTATAGAGCTTGTATGACTGGCACTAAACAGTGGCTTGGAGGATTGGTTGGTATTTTTACAAAGTATTTTGGGCAGAGACACATTACCAAGATGGGACAAGATGTGGGATGATATACATCAAGAGGATTTGAGGTGTGCTCTATTGAAGAGTACCATCAATGGATGTAGCAGCAAGACCCTAAAGAGTGAGAAAGAATAGGAGAATGTGTCCCCAACATCCAAGGGTCCCAGTCAAGGAAAGGGGGAAAGAATAAGAAGAAGGACCTGGCAAAGGTCAAGTGCTTCAGATGTGGTGATTTTGGTCACTGCAATACATAGTGTCTTGCCAGGAAGAAGGACAAGTAGGATAAGCAAGACCAAGCAGCAACGTCAGCCGAGATTGACAAGTTGTCCTCCAGGTTAGAGGAAGATTCGCTATGATCGTAGCCATACCTCTAGGAGTGAGGTGGGGAAACATGGAGTTGTAGTCCATAACTGCAGAGACTGGGAAAGATCCTTGAGGTGTCCTCATCATGGATCATTACCTTTCTCTGGGGGCCCACAATATTCAGTAGCAGGATGGATTAGTATCAGTGATGCAATCAAATTCGAGGGTGACAATTGTAGACTAGTAGCAGTCAGGTGCTAAGGAGCATAGTGCAGTGTTGGTAGGAGTGTAGAGTGGCACGGTGCAGAGTTAGTAGCAACACATAGTCTTCAGTGTATAGTGTAGTAGATAGTAGCAGTCAGGACTTGGGAGACAGATGCAGCATACTGAACACAATTGATTTAGTATTTAGGATGCTTCTCAGTTGCAGTTGTAGTTACAGTAGCAATAGTTGAGAGGGAGTTGCAGTGCAGATGCAGGGTTGGCAATAATATGGCAGTGTTAGCAGTAGTGCAGATGCAACATCATATTTGCATAGTGGTTGGTGGGAAGCATGACTAGACATCAACAACGCAACAGAGTGTGGTATAGAGATAGGGTGTTGTGGCAGGATGTGCAACACTAGAGTTGGAGAGAACAACTTCCTCTCTAAGAGTGAGTGTTAGTTTCTACAGCATCAAAGGTGTTCTAGTCTCGAAAATTTGTATAGAGGTTAAAACACAGGATTTCTCCATAACCCAACAATTGTTTCTCGAAAAACCACCTAAAAGTGTCTCAATTAGACTATTAACCTATTTTTAAATATTTCCTAAGTCTAAACTTAGGGAATATGGTTAATTATCAATATTAATTAAGATAAGGTGTGAATCATCTAGAAACTCACACAGATCGATAGGGAATTAATTTGGTCCCTTGATTAAGATTTAATATTGGTCGTTGGAGGTCTAACATAATATTATAAGAAGAAGTCAATGGGTAGATGGAGTACACACTTGAGGAGTTCGATTTACTTGCGTAGTTTGATTTCCAAAGAGTAGCAACAATTGCTGAAAAGCTAAAGAAGGAAGTAGAGACAGTGACGGGCAGGGACAGTGATTATGGATGAAAGAATTTATAGATCTAGAGAATTAGCTACATGAGGATTGAGTTTCCTTAGTGAGGCTGCGCAGAGGCAATGCATAAGCTTCAAATGTAGAATTCGATTTGGCCAAACAATGTCAATTCAATTGTTGGAGGTTGGGAAGATTTATGGAAGGTGCCAATGATTCATTCTCAAAGGCTATATTGGGCAGACAACTTGATCAGTTGCAATTTCAAGTTGAGTGTTCTAGTGCCTGCGCAGGTTTGGCATAGGAGTTTCGTGGAGCCCATTTAGAGCCAGTTTCAGAGGTTGATCAGTGTCAGGCGAGACAAAATTTGTCTCAATACTTTTTTTGGCTAGTTTCTCCTGTAGTGGATAGTGAGATTCGACATCCAGTTAATTTTTCATTGTTGCATAATAATAAAAACCCTCAGTTGTTGTACTAGTTTTCCCGCATTGGGTTTTTCCAGGGACATTTGTCCAAAAATAATTGTGTTAATTTTTATGTGTGTGTGTTAGTATTTTCCCAGTTTCCAGTGCTATTTTCTTCTGTAGTTTATTTGTGAAGGTTGTCATGTGGATTACTTGGTGTTTTCCATAGCAGATAAATTATTAAATTAATTAATAATTAGAAAAATAATTTCCAATTGTTGCAATAGGATTTAAATTTTAAAATTTTCATATGCTGGAGTCGACAAAGACACCTCTGAAAGTGATCCCAGTTGAGAAACCATCATTGAACTAGGCAAGATAGAAATAAATGTCACCAAGTCCATCGCCCATCCACTATCTTCCTTAGACCAACCCCTGATACCACAACCCCAATATTTTGTTTCTTGGATGATTTCCCATCATTTGTATAAACCTTAAAAGAAAGATTGCAATTTCTCACTAGATGCCCATATTTATGGCATCTCCTACAGCAAAAAGCGAGCCCTTCATAGTCTGAGTTCTGAAGACGCACACAACCCTTCCCAATGTTCATAGTAGCATGAAGTTTTTCCGCAAGTCTAGGCAAACCAACACTCTCACTTCCAACTTGTCATGCATCTCACGAAAAGAGTAATCAACATCTAAGAAGCACCCCAGGTTATTACCCAGATTTTTGAAGCTTTGGGGGTTCCACATATTTGAGGGGAGCCCAAGAAACAAAACCCATATTGGAATCTTATCCATATGCTCCTTCCAAGCATCAAATAAGGGAGCCCAAAATTTAAATATGACAGGGCTAGAGTCTATAGACCATACCTCCTTCACAATTCTATCCACATCCTCCTTTGACTTGAAGGTGAGCTAAATCCACCCCTTTGCTAGAAGAAAGGCATTAGGTGCCTCTAAGACCACAAAATCATAATCGACCTCATCCACATAATCCATGCTAGATCCTCATCACACCTTCGAGCTCAACATACCACCAACGAAATTGGCCCCATAAATCTAGGGAAGTTGGAACCGCAAGTAAAACCCACTATAAATCCACAACAAAAATCTCCCCTTGAACTAGTCATAAGATAAAATAAACCCTGACAAAAAGATGTCAACCTCCTAGAAAAAGGAGTATGTAGAGAAGCCTTACACTTCCTTGGAAGTTGTGGGTTGGGTGCATCTACAAATAGTACAAACTACACGAAGTCTGTCATGAAACCCTACTAGTCAAGCTTCACCTCCATCCTGTTGCTCCCTCCTTCAAAGCCCAATAGTTCCCAGAAATCCCCCTTTAGGGTTTAAGTTAATGTATCTTTTAATTTATTTATTTTTAATAGTAGGTTTTCAAGTTAGTAATGTTTGGCTTTCTTATGATCTTAAAATTAAATTATTTTTGTTTGTTTGTTAGTTTGTGGAAAAAACTAAGGGACTAACTTGTGGCTTGAAAAACCTCGAGAGAGAGACCTTTAAGCCATCAAAATAATCAAGGATGCACTTGTGGCTTGAGAAACTAGGACCTAGGGGCATCAATTGGGGATCACATATGGCCTGAACCACACCAACCCATACTAATGGCTAGATTTGTGCTCACTATGTTTTCAATGATTCACCCTTTCACCATAAAGTGCCTCAAGAGAACACCCAACCTTGTCATCATCTATAGCTTTACACCCTGTGAGCTAAAATTAGATTATTATCAATAATATAATATAACCTTAATAAATTAAAATGAATAAAAAAATAAAATTCAATAAGAAAATTTGTATAATAAAAAGAAAATGTTATACCAAATCAAACCAACTTAAAAATGTGTAAAAAAAATTGTCTTAATTTGATATCTATCTTAAATAAAAGATATTTCCTTTTAAGAAGATACATGATCAAATTCTAAGTGAAATTGGGCATGTACACCTTCTTATTTCTTATAAAATAGGCTTTGATCTTTAGGTTAGTTATAACTTCATAATTAAATTATACTATTAACATAGTATAATTTTAATAAATTAAAATGAATAACAAACTAAAAACTCTTAACAAAAACTACATAATAAAAGAAAATATAACACTAAATTAAAACAACCTAAAAAAAATAGAAAAAAAAAAAATAGAAAATGGGCCTAGATAGAAATGATTTGGATACCTGGAATGATCTCTTTATGCTTTGTCTCACTTGTTTAGAGTGATCCTTTTACTTTTTCTTTTAAAAGATATTTTTTTATCAAATCAAACTAGTGTTAAAAATTTATACTTTAATTTCATTTCTATTTTGAATAAAATAATTTTATATACCCATAATTGTGACTTAAAAATAAAATTATAATATTATAAAAAATAATATAAATTTACCAAAAATTATATCATTAAATGGTTATATGGAAATTCAGCAGTAGCAAAAAAACAAATTTGCAATTTTTTCTTTATTTTTTGAACTTAATGATTTTGACAAAGTATGGCTGTTTTAAGTTATTTTTTACTAAAATTTAATGATATAATTTTTGGTGAGATCAAAATTCTTAACAAAACATGTCCCATAAATTTTTGGCAAAGACTCAGTGTTTAACCTGTAGTAAAAATACAATCTTCCTGTACTAAAAGCACACCCATAAGAAGTCCATAAAGAATCATCATAAGGAGTTACAGATATTTCAGGAACATCCTGATCTTCAAAAGGAACTGTTTAGTCCTTGTAGGGTTGGCAGGACATCACATATGCAAAAAGGTAAAAATATACCTCAGTAAAACTTCATTAAAAAAGGAACTTAACCATATGTGATCTCCCAAAAAGCTTTATTCCTTATTGAGATCAACACCTCACTTGTTGAAATTCCAGACAGGAGAACGTTTGAATGGATTTGGGGGTGGTGACAATCTCTCCGGTTTTGTACATTACAGATATCTGGCTATAATAATTTTACTCCAGATTCTACTCTTCTCTTCCCAAGCTCCCCAACAATGATCTGAACTACCCCAAGTTTTAGGTAAGCACGCCATTTTGGCGGCCAGCAAAGGCAATTTTCTATAACTAGAGCTTTGAGGCTCTTGGCAAAGGAGATTCTTTTGAATAACAGTATGTGTGCAAAGAACATTCGAGCCATTTCGAAAACAGACATCATATGAATAGGAGCTGATTGAAGAACTGACTTAAGAAGTTTTAGTTTACCAGGTCAGGCCAAAAGATTTTATCACCTGACCAAGAAAGAAAGGATAACCAGATGCTTACCAGGGTGTGGAATCCTCTTAGTCCCCAGAATATCAATGATACATACTTGCCTGGCCAAGGTGGCATTGAAACAGACTTCAGACTTACGAGCATTGTTCAAGTTTGCCACTCTGAAAGTGGTGGCTGCAATGGAATTAATTTCCTTTAGCCCTTCAATTTTATTACTGCTTTTAGCAGCTGTCGGTGAATCGTGATCTCTTCAAAGATTCAGCGAGAATGAAGAATAGGTGGGGAAGAAGGGGCCCCCTTTGCAAATGGTTCCTTGTGAATCGAAGAAACCAAAAGGGGAATCACATTAGAACAAAGAATTATGGTGACTCTAGGACCTCCAATCTGCACAGAAGGGGAACTTTCGAAGAACATTATCCAAGAAAAACCAGTAGACTATATCACCAGCATTTGAGAAATCCACTTGAAACAACATGTCCTCATTCTTATTCAGAGATGCATGTTCTTGGGAATTTTTTTGCATTCATAAATTTTCTCTGCGACCTGCCTCTGTATGTTTTCTTCAGAGATCGAGGACGATCTCTGCAATAATATAAATCTTCTTGAAATGGAAACATCAAATACTTCTTTCCCTCCTTAATGAATAGGACTGGACTAGAGAGCCATGAGAACATTTTTGTCTTTTCAAATTCTGCCTTGTACTCTAATTATAAGATAGTGCTTAAAATTGAGAACTTGGCTTACTGTGATCAACTGTCGATAAAATGAATTTTCATTTTTCAGGTAGGTCGCAGCCCAAGCCTTTGCTATTCAAAAACGAGCTACTGATATACACGCAGAAGCAGCATCTTCCTGAACCTGAATATGAGATTGTAAAGGAAGGACCAGACCACAAAGCGATTTTCACAGCAACAGTGATTGTGGATGGACAAAGATATGATTCTCCTCCTTCAACTTGTTGCAGTAACTGTAAAGCTGCAGAGCATGCAGCTGCGCGTGTGGCCCTTGAGAAATTGTGCAACAAAGAAGGAAACTATCCTAGCGAAGTGTTAAGCATCGATTTTTCCTCGTATGCTGTTAATAGTGATGTTATTTGAAAGAATTTATGTGCTTTTTCTATAGCCCAAAGCTTCTGCCTTACACATGATGTTGTCATCCCAGTTCAACTCAGGTCTTTGTAAAACCCTACTCCAAGATCGTTTGAAAAAGCTGAACTTGCCAGATCCTTACTATAGCTGTGAAGAGTCAAGGGAGGGACCTGAGACCATATATGAAGCAAGTGTGGAGATTGCAGGGACTAAGTATGTAGGAGATCCTGCAAAAAGTAAGAAGTTAGCTACAATGAAGGCTGCTCCAACAGCATTGTTGGCCATTCAAGGACAGCATTGTAAGTCAGATGTATCAGCAGGAAATTATTCTAGAGCAATGGTAAGCTTTGATTTTTCCAAACTTACTTCAGGTTAGATGCACATGGAATGTGAAGAGATTTGAATGATAAAACAGGCAATTGCATTTTTTATTAATATAGATATACATTTATAATACATTAGAGTGACCAATTAAATTTATATTCCAACGTTTCATGAACTCTCTTTGACTCCTCACATTCCACACCAATCACCAATCCTTAAAGAATTAAGTATCTAACACTTCAAGATCAAATGAGAAAGCTTAAATTGCCGGATCCTTTTTATATCTGGAAGTGTCAGGGGAGGGACCTCAGCCCACATATAAAGCTACTGTGAAAATTAGAGGGGCTCTATATGTAGGAGGTCCCGCAAGAAGTAAGAAAGTAGCTGCAGCCAAGGCTGCTCAAGCAGCACTGCTGGCCATTCAAGGACAGCATTGTAAGTCAAATACTGAAAGCTGTTGTTGATGCTCATTCTGGTATGAAGAGGGGGAGAGAAGTCGAACATCCCTCTGAAGGGCAAAAGGATGAGATGAATAAAAGGCGGAACTCAGAGAATGCATCGGCAATACAAGTAGAAGATAAACAGAGCCATCTGCAACAGGAGATACCTGCATATGATGGACAAGAAACAAACCCAGTAGCAGAGCACAATTTTGAAGATGGTGGACAAGAAAGCGAGGGAACAGAGGAACAAGATAATGAATCAACAGGTAAGGTTGTTGCTGCTCCTGAGGAGACTGAACGAAAAAACAGGAAGAATTGTGCAGCATATTTTAGTTAGTTAACCACTAGCACTTTTCCTTTCTTTTTATTCGCTTGAGGTTTTGAGAACGTGTTAGAAGTTTTTAAGCCATAGCATGTATGAAAGTTTTGCAGAATGGGAATAAATTATAAAGGTTTTAAACAAATTTGGCTTATACTATTTACATTAGTTTTAAGAATAACAATGTATACCGTCCACTTACTATGATCCTTATTTCATCCATAACATTTTATAGTTAATCTTTTCCTAGGTGGTTATTTTTGGATAAATATATGAATTTAAGATTATCTAATTTTAATCCATCTATGATAATGAAAATCTCAAATACCATGGCAAGTTTTGTGTTTTATATTTATTTAATACAACCAATCAATACTTATTAAAACACAACCATGATAATGTTTGAACAAGAGTATTCCTAAAATAAAATACACTGAGATTAACTTATAAAGCATAGAGGAATCAATAATTCTCTCTAATTCTACTTTTTAGGATTAGTGATAGCATAGGTGATGAATACTTGATATGTCTACTCTGTGTTCTTAGAATTTTGGCCATGGAAAAACTTTTAAAATATTATCATCGTTTTAATTAGCATGGCACTTTCAAAATATTATCACTATTTTTTCTATCACCTATGCTAAAGTGTCTTATTGTGTTATTATAATGTATTTCTTACATATATTCTCATGTTTGTTAAGGGAGCACAAAGATGTCTCAAATGGTGTTATTCTAGAGGTGAAGGTTTGAAACTTGTTTACCTACCACTAGTGTAGGGAACATATAACGAAATCATGATCACTTCCACATAGTCCACACCTACCTCCAAGGTCGTGTCTCTATGAGAATTCAATATTGTGGTTAATGCCACAATTGGAGTTTGACTAAGGTAATTTTTAACTCAAATGCTATTATCCTTATATTTTATGCTCAAATGGAATTGATAAAGGAACATGGACAACTTTTGATGGTAATCATTTTACAAATTCCCTTGAGTGCATAAATTACAAAGGCCTTTAGTCCATGAGGATAATTGTTTCCCTTTTCATTATATAATTCTTCCACTATCATCATCAGTTTTGGAAATTTTACTAAAGCTCTTTGGCATATATGGGGTATTTATGAACTACATCAAAGAGTGTCTAATTAAGATAAGTTATTGAATTTCCATGTCGAATGAGGATTGCACCAATAAAATAATTTAACATTTTTATTTTATTTTATAATGGTTTTTGCAAATATAGATATTAAGGTTTGTGATTGACTAGAGAGCCACTTATGATCCTTATATATCTTTTGTTGTGAATTTTCCACAAAATGCAAGATCTTGCCACCACCCTTGATCACATGGATTAAAGACCAAATATTATGAGATAACCGTAACATGTACTTGTGGTAAATGTTGGTAAAGCCCGGGAGGATGAGGAGTCCTATTAGTGCATTTTCTCTTATGTTATTGGGTTTCGCTCTACATTTTATGTGAACTTTGAAGTTTGGGATTAAGTACACTTCAAGTAGTATCAATTTTTTTTATTGAGCATGAAGTGGGGGGACTTTGGGGCACAAAAAGGGAGTTTTTTTTCCTTCTTTTTGTTGATTTCTAACCAAAAAAAGAGGTCGGTAACATTCATGTCAATTATATCATATATATATATATATATATATATTATATAAATATTAAATAAATTATATAATATTAACTACAATTAAATATATATAATATATATCCAAAATGAAGTTAACAAAAGGGAAATATGTCATTTAAATCATTTGTTTTGTAAGATTTTTTTTTCTGAGACAACCATGAATCTTGCAGACTGGTATATTTTAAGAGAATCCATAGATTTCAATCAAGCCATTGCCAATAGATCTAGACAATGTCACAGGGTTGCCGAACTTAAACCTTGAGGTTTTGAATTTTGGAAAACCTCAAAAAAAGGTTTAGGTTTGACTCAAATTCACCTAGGGTTTGGTTCAAGTTTGATTTCTTTTGTTTTGCTCAACCATATATTGTCAATCATGCCCTTTATGACATGCTCTTCTTATGATTGTCCGATTACAAAGATCAAAAGGTTGATATGTTAGTGAATTTGCCAACTATCAATCATTTCCCTTTGTATTCTTAATTTCTTTATCTAGAGCTAAGTATTGATTGGCACTTTTGATGGATCGACTCAATGCCTACTTGACCCCTGCTTGCCCGAAGAAGTGATTTCATTCTATTCGATGGCCTTTGTAGATATTCTTGTTTTTTTTGGAGCCAAACTAATATTTGATTAGCACTTTTTCATGGACCTTCTTGATGATTTATCGACCTCCACTTGCACAAATAAGTGGTGCATTAATCATTGAGACATATTTCTAGAAGAGCACTAAGACATCAACTAACTAAACTAAGTTTCCAATAGAAAAGTGTGATTTTAGTAAGAGATAAATAAATTGTTGTTTATGTTAATAATTGATCTGAAATGGAGAAGACTAGTAATGTTGTGCTAATTCCCCATTTAGAATAAAACCTAAGATGCTTATCATTTGCTTATCAAGTGCTTAAGGATTCACCATGTTTGGTTAATTAATTGATTCCCATGAGAGTTTATTATGTAAATGTTACAAACAATTTAACATAAAACATATGTTGAACAATAGCAAAATAACAACAAAGAACATCAAAATACAACCCACAACACAAATATTTGGTGAGGAGTTCACCCCTCCTGGGCTAGGTCTCCTTGGTCCATCTTTCAATTCTTAGGCCTCTCTATTATGCTCAAAATTACAACAAACGTGTGTTTACAATGCTCAAATGCCTCTGAAACATGTCTCAATGAGTTCAACATACTCAAAAATGGCCATCTAGCCTCTTTTTGCATCCAATTTGGATAAGAACTGAAGAATTTATGACTTCTCCTAGTTTTCCCATTATTTCTTCCACAAATTGCTCCAAAACTGATATAATCCCACAAATTTGCTCCAAAATCTGCTAACGGAGCAAAAATTTGGCCGCACCGCGGGCCATAACCTGTTGGTCGTATTGCAAATCACAATCGGCAAGTACTGCGGGCTCTTATGGTATGTGAACAGAAAAGAGTGATTTACGATTGTGATATTGTGGGCCCAATGAGATATTAAATCACAAACTATAGTGGCATCACATTCGGGAACTATCACATTTTGCAATCGGTAAAACTCGGCAGATGGTCTTGTAAACAAAGCAGAATGTTGTGATAGCAATATCGCAGACTTGACGAGACATTAGGCTGCAACATATAAAATATCGCATCCTGGGTCTTATTGCTCATCGCAATCGGTGAAGAACTAGCGGTAGTCTTAAGTGGACGTTGTGTTTCCTGCGATATGCGATTACAATTAGATCACATCGCAAGATGCCTGTGTCGAGGCCGATTCTTAACACCTTTCTGCCTGCGACTACAATATGTGATATGTGAGGGCCAATGGCAGCCTATCACTTGGCGCCTCCTCATTCGCTGGGACCTTCTCCACTTCATCCAATCCTGCCATGTAGAAAAGTCAAACTTGAACTTTGACTTTCTCTAACTTATGCATACGAGCTCAGATTTGAGTGTTGTTCATACCATTGGATTCAGATTGACGAGCTCTTCGATTTGAAGTTGAGTTTGACAAAATTATGACACCTTGATTTTTTAGCATAAACTTGAGCACTTGATCAATGGTTGCATCCATATTACATTATATAAATGTAAATTTTAGCATGAGATTATATATCATTTTGCTAATAATTAAGTTATTATATTATTCTAAAGTTATAACCTCATCCAAACCTTATCACAAAATTTGAATTCGAATCAAAGTTAATTATTATTGAAGCTGAAATTGAACTTGAACCATTTGACATAGGATCCACAGGGTTGTGTTATCTCATAGTTGGGGTCATAATAGCCAATTTAAGAAGTATATAGATACTTGTGATCATTTTACACTTTTAGCCTCCAAGCCTACCTTGAAAAAGTAAGTTATTTCCTAGTGATTTTAAGATCTTTTTTCTTGGGTGAGAAAGCTCTTCAATTTTTTAATCTTTTTGGAGACATCTTTAAATAACACAGTGATTTTTCATTTAGCAATAAAACTATGGTCAAGGAAGAATACACACATTGTATATAAGTGGAATCACATTGTTGGAAAAGTTTATAACTCCTATTGGTACCCCTTTGAATAGTACTACATTAGCCAATACGTGTTTATGGAATCTCACATCCATGTACTTTCGGGTATATAGGAAGTCCCCTAGGTATACTTGAAACTTCCTTTAGATAAATCAATTAGCAGTCCTTGCTATAGCACACCAGGAACATCACTTAGAGAGATCATTTTTTAGTACCTAGGTAGTCAAATAGTGCAGCTAAGAGCATGAATAAACCTTCATGAAGTGCTTTAAAATTGTTATTGGGGCTCCTAAAGCTAAATGTTTGGGGCACATTGTAAGTCGAGGGAATATAAGTTGATCCCAAGAAATTAGTCATTAGGCAAGATTGGCCTTAGCCCAAAACGTTGAAGAGCTTGAGGGGATTCTTAGAACTTATTGGCTACTATAGGAAATTTATGAAAAATTATGGAAAATGTAGCTCCCATTTTTTTAGAGTGAAATGGTAGCATAATAATTCACTACTTTAAAGGATGCCATGTGCACTTGTCCAATATTAGAAGTGATTAATTTTAATAAGAATTTTTTCTTGAAATTTGATGCTTGAGGAAGAGGTCTAAGAGCAATATTGATAAATAAAGGAAGCCTCTTAGCATTCACCAATAAGTTGTGCAACTACAATTTGGGAAAATTCACTTATGAGAAGGAAATGTTTGTTGTCCTTTATGCAGTGGATACTTGATGACCACATCTCATAGGGAGGAATTTTACTTCTTCAAACAATGGTTGTATTCACCAAAGCAATATAAATGCATCACTGAGATGTTAGGGTACAATTATGAGATCACATATAAGAAGTGTAAGGAAAATGTCGAAGTTGATACTTTATCTAAACAATTTGAGGAGGATGGGTCATTCCTTTCCTTATCATTACCAAGGTCAGGATGGATCGAGGAAGCATGGAGGGAATGGATAACAAACAACACAAAGGAAGCTCATCCAAAAGCATTAGATACATCCCAAACCCACCTTAAAATTATACGTGACATCAAGACACATTATGATATAAAGGGTGCATTGTCCTGGCAATAGATTTGACCCTAAATCAACAAATCTTGGAGGAGATACATTCATCATTGATAGTAGGTCACTCCAATTTCATAAAACCTATGAAAGAATGAAGTGCTCATTCTTTTGGGAAGGCATGTAAATAGATATCTAGGATTTCATAGCATTTTGTGATTCTTACCAAAGTAACAAGAAAGAGACAATGAATATACTAGAGGCATTACAACCTTTTGTAGGAATTTACAGGGTAAGTTCCTCAGACAAAACACCAAAAGGACACCGCTCACAAACAGATCACAGATCAATACACCAATATTTTGACGTGGTTAAAACCCTCAGAGAGG
>APFE030339927.1:8975-78365 GCA_000404065.3 Pinus taeda
ATAAAATATATAATATCTAATTTTTCTATTCGAATTTCATATTTCTCTTCTTTCCCATAGTAAATGAATTAAAGTTTCGGTGTGAATAAATGGAACAGGAACATATTAATTGTGACATCACGGTTGAGGCTTTGCACTGAGATCATTTTGGTTTTCTGCTTTTGCTCTTTTATTATGATAAATGGTTTCTTAAACTCATCAAATGTCAATGTTCTCTTTCTCTCTGCAAACAGTAACAAAATGCAACATAGTGATTAAAGCTTAAATATAAGTGTGAAGCAAAAAATAGTTGATTTTGAACCAGAGCCTTGAAGTATGTGTACTCCTTTCCTCTCTGTGTGGAAAACTGAAAAGCAGTGAATCTCCTCTCTGTGTGGAACATTCAAAATGCAAAGAAATTGAAAATGAAACATACCTTGGCGTAGTCTATAGATTGAAGCTCAGTTGGAGTGAAGATCGGTTAGATAACCCTAATTTGCAACACTCTTAAATCTTTTTTTTCGCTCCGGCCTTAGAAAAGTGAACATATACTACATGTTCTAGAACTTAAAAAAAGATGGGGATAGGAGGGATTTTCAAATATGCTAAAATTTTTCCTCTTAAGAAAATTTTCCTCCTTAAAAAAGAATAATTACATTATTTTATTTTTTATAAAATATATTATTTTATTCTATAAATACATTTATTTTTTGAATAGTATGTTTTTAGTTGTATTTCAGAAACATGGCATATTTATCATAATAATAATAATAATTTAATTTTAAGATTTTTTTTATGCAAGTTTGGAATTTGAATGCGAGACTTATTAGAAGGAAACATGTACTCTTAACTTGCTTGTATTGAAAATATTTCGGTGTTTTTGCATATTAAGTGGGTGCAAATAAAAGAGAGTATATAGTAAGTCGATTTAACAATTAAAAACAAGTGTTAGTTTCTTAAAAGTCATATGACAAATTTGGAAGGAGTAGGGTATGTACCCTAGGTTAAATATATTCAAATTATTGTGTGAATGGGTTTGTAAGACCCTATGTTTTTATCTTGATAAAATGCAGTGCTCTCCAAGTCACTCACATAGTTTAGGTTTTCATAAGCAAAGTAGGCACTTTGCCTTAAGATGTAAACATTTCATTTTCAATAGTGCGATGATGTGGTTTCCGCGAGGCATTAAAAGATGGAGCGAGCATGCACATTTGGGATGCTATAGTTATGTTCTACTCAAGGCATGGGTGCATGTCCAAGAAGACCCTAACAAGGGTTGAAGAGATAGAATAGTTAGAGGGGTTGGGGGGTTGTGGTCTCACTTAGAGGTGTAGAAAAGAAAGTTATGCACCATGAGAAGTTGTGAATCTAACTTAAGACATTTGGTAAGTTTCAAAAAGGCAACTTGGCAGTGATACTAAGTGAACATTCTTTGATCAAAGTTGATAGCTTCTCCTTGCACTACCACTTTGCAAAATGAAGAAGAAATGTGAAATATATGTGAAACCCACTAAAGAGGTTGGAAAGGTTGTTGCAATCTATATAGGTGGTTTTTTCATGTCGTAGAAGGAGGTATTGGAACTTGGAAGGTTACCATTGGAGTATATTTCTCATGGGGTGTTAAGGAGGTGCAAGGATTTGATAAAGATTGAATTACACCAATCCAACAAATAGGCCACATTGGATTAGAATAGTATTTTTTGGGGGCATCCAAAGTTGAAGGTGCATTTTGTGGAGGTGTAGTCTACGTGCTTGGGTGTGGGCCACATCTTACGATTATCTTGGACTTTTGGTTTGTGTTAGTGGTGTTAGTGCATTGTGTTTGATTAACACTAGTTAGAATATGTTCCATGAAGGAAAAAAGTGCACGAGCTTCAGATGGCTTAACCATTTCACATTGTAAGGTGTGTTATGCCCTAATTTTGAAGAGACAATTAGAACCATCTTAGAGTGTGATGGGTTGTACCATGGACTTAGGTCCACTTGCATGGGTTGAGGTGTAAAGGTACCCCATGAGTTGAGGAAAATGATTCCAATGCTTACCTATATAGAGTGTTTATGATATAAGATTAATGATTTTTTGTTGGGGAATGGAAGAGGAAGATAAGAAAGGAGGGGCACTAAAGTTTGTCGTAAATAAATCAAAAGGAAGGAAAAATGTCTCCTATTAGCGGGATTTTTCAAGTTGCCTATTCAATAGGACTAAATTTTAGTTGGATCTAGGGAGTTGGCCTCAAAAGCAATGATTGGGTACTCTATAAATCCAAGACCTAACATATCCAAGATAGTCCATTAAATAGATTTGTCTTGGGAAAATTTTGCAAAGGCTAAGGTTAAAATATTGCCTTTTTAATGTGGGTTTTAAACCTTCCATTTGAGAATGATAAAAACAAGGTCATTGTCTTGAAAGGAAGTCCTTTATTCTACCAAAACAGAATTCCAATGCTTAATCCATGGTGTAATTCTTTCTATTTGAGTTTGGCCTTGAAAGTTGAGATCTATCTTTCGGTCCAGTTATCAATTTGTTGTTTCACTTATGTGTTGAGAAGGCCTTAAGGGTTATAGAGGATAAGATAGTTATTTTCCAATACCCATCCCTTGAAACCTTGTAAAGAGATAGTGTGCCCCATTTTTTTCATAATATTTCAACCACAAGCTCTTCCTATGAGGATTCCCTTGAAGGGAGGGTTTGTAAAAGAAGTGGAAAAAAAAAATCATGTTGAGTCAAAGGAGGGGTATAGATTACAGGTGTCTCTAAAGGTCTTGAAAAAGGTAAAGGGGAATGAAGTTTTCCTACTATTGCAATGCCTTCTATTCCACCATTCAAGGTGTTAAAGGGAACTAACTTTAAGGGTCATATGTGAAAGCTCACAAAGATCTTAAAAATAAGAAGGTAGGTGCAATTTTGCATAGGATTGATTCTTCAATAGTTGACTTTTTCGGTGATATTTTTGAGTAAATGAAAAAAATTGAAGCCCTACTACCTATAGATTAAGTATATTATGAGAAAATGTTTTTTAAGATTCAAAGAGTCTCTCCATGTTTTGTCCATGAGATCCATGGCAACTATGTTCAAGTGTCGATAACTCGTGTTAAGATATCATCCTTCATTTAGGGTACATATACCTCTTCAGCTAGTGGTGGAGAGTCTAACTAATGAGTAGGAAAGGTTGTTCAATTACAAGATTGGAATCAATCAAGAATTCTCCCTCTCTACCCAACTCTATGATGAGGAGTGTGCATAATGGATTTATTATTATAAAAAATTACAAATATTAGATTATCTTGAAGTTCGAGTGTTTGAAGTGATTGCCTCAACCTACAAATCTTTAAAGGAACTATGTGTTTTTCAATTAGACCCTTCTGGTGAAGGAATTGCAAAAGAGTAAGGCCTTATCGTTATTTTTAAGGGGTTGGCCTAACCTCACCTATGTACTAATTTCTTTTGTCAAATGACAAATGAAACTTTGGTTATTGTTGCAAGAAACTAAATTTCTCTCTTCTCACTTGTTTATAATGTATATTATTGATCCCAACAAATTAGATCATGTGATAAGAAACCTCTACTTTAAGGTTTTGGAGAAATTGCTCAATATTGTAAAAGTTTACAATGTTTATCTTTCACTAACTTTCTCATGAAAAAGGCCTTTCAAAGTATTCTAAACAAAAACCTGGAACAATCAATGCCAATATTATGCCTCTTTATTGACATTTAGGGAGGAATTTTATTGTTAATAACAAAAATAGGTCACACTTAGTAAGTAGATTTGAGATGTCCGAATGGATTGACACTATGAGCTACCAATGAAAGCCTAAGATTATAGAAAAACCAGTGAACACTAAAACACTAATGAAATTTGAATTCGTGTTCTAATCAAGGTTGCAAGGGAAGCTACAGAAAGAGGTTACCTTGTGGATTAAGGTTTTAATGGTGAAAGAGGGCTTGTTGGTGTTTCAAAACCGAAGCATGATAGTGTAAATACTTAGTATTGGGGGAAGGACCTAAAGGGAAGGATTCTACTGAGCGGAGAACTATGAGAATGTCATGAGGATGGATGAAGATGAATTTTGAAAGGGCAGGGATCTAAGAGCACAAAGGAGAGCATGTATGGTGTAGAAACGGCTAAGGGCTGTGTAGGCAATTAAAAGGCGACATAAGGAATTACACCAAGTAGGAGTGGTGTTAAGAGATCTGGAAGAGGGAGAAAGTATGGAAGGAGGTTCAGTGGGAAGGGAAAAGATGGGCGCAACCAAAGTGGGTCCAAAAGGTGATAGGGACCCACCCTTGCCAATGGAATTGGGGATAATTGGTAGCGGCGTGAATATGAAATCAACACTAGATGTTGCGCCACAATATGTTGGATCAATTGGAAATGCACTGAGGTACAAGATTTCCCTATCTTTAATGGTATAGATTCAGTAAATTCATTTATCAACAAGATTGATGCAATGGTTATTGAAGAACATAAAGTACCTCTACTAAATGTCACATTACAAGCGACAACACCAATATGGTGGGGAGTTCATCACAACTACCTTCGAGAATGGGAGAAGATCAAAATAGCCATGGAAGTAAGATTCAAACAAGTGGGGGAGTGCGCTCAAGATTTCATCAAATATAGGGGGAACTCTAACCCTTAACAACATTTGCAAAATTTTAAGGAGAGATGGAATTGGGAAGGAGTTCCAAAGGATTTATGGGTGCATGGTTTTATACACACCCTGAGAAACTTTCCAAAATCTTGGTATGTACAAGAAGAAATAAGGAAACATACAGGGGATTGGGACAGTTTGGTTGATTATTTTGTTAGTAGCTTTCGATTTTTAGACTGAAAAAAAGGCTGATTGAGGTGTTGCAAGATGTTAAGTGGATTCTTATCACCTCGAGTTAGCTAATGGAGGGGTGCATATATCATTATTCTTTACAACATATCTACGAGTCCAAATATCATGAAGCAATAACCTGTGGGAAGGTGGACAAAGACCCAGATAAATATGATCTGGAGGAATTACGACATCTGTCATTCCTCGAAACTGAAGAGGAAGGGATATCAAGGATGGACCTGTCAACAATGATCCACATTTACTCCCATTGAAGTTACGAAAACATAACATCAGGACCGATGACAAATCTAGTTAGCCTCAATTGGAGATTTTTAGGATAAGCAAACTACAAAGGAAATTTTCAACCTCCTGAGAGAATATGAAGACTTGTTCCCTTCATCAGTTGTGAAACTGAAGGGGATCAAGCGAGATATAGGGGAGATGAAAATCATGCTAAAACCATATGCAAAGCTGGTAAAGCATCAACCATACCCACTAAACCCGAGGGTTAAGGAGAAAGTGGAAGGAGGTTCAGTGGGAAGGGAAAAGATGGGTGCAACCAAACTGGGTCCAAAAGGTGATAGGGACCCACCCCTGCCAATGGAATTGGGGATAATTGGTAGCAGCATGAATATGAAATCAACACTAGATGTTGCGCCACAATATGTTGGATCAATTGGAAATGCACTGAGGTACAAGATTTCCCTATCTTTAATGGTATAGATTCAGTAAATTCATTTATCAACAAGATTTATGCGACGGTTATTGAAGAACATAAAGTACCTCTACTAAATGTCGCATTACAAGCGACACCGCCAATATGGTGGGGAGTTCATCGCAACTACCTTCGGAATGGGAGAAGATCAAAATAGCCATGGAAGTAAGATTCAAACAAGTGGGGGAGTACGCTCAAGATTTCATCAAATACAAGGGGAACTCTAACCCTCAACAACATTTGCAAAATTTTAAGGAGAGATGGAATTGGGAAGGAGTTCCAAAGGATTTATGGGTGCATGGTTTTATACACACCCTGAGAACCTTTCCAAAATCTTGGTATGTACAAGAAGAAATAAGGAAACATATAGGAGTTTGGGATAGTTTGGTTGATTAGCTTGTCAGTAGCTTTTGATTTTTAGATTGAAAAAAAGGCTGATTAAGGTGTTGCAGGTTGTAAAGTGGATTCTTATCACCTCGAGTTAGCTAATGGAGGGGTGCATATATCATTATACTTTACAACATATCTATGAGTCCAAATATCATGAAGCAATAGCCTGTGGGTAGGTGGACAAAGACCCAGATAAAGATGATCTGGAGGAATTACAACATCTGTCATTCCTCGAAACTAAAGAGGAAGGGATATCAAGGATGGACTTGTCAACGATGATCCACATTTACTCCCATTGAAGTTACGGAAACATAACATCGGGACCAATGACAAACCCAGTTAGCCTCAATTGGAGATTTTTAGGATAAGCAAACTACAAAGGAAAGTTTCAACCTCCTGAGAGAATATGAAGACTTGTTCCCTTCATCAGTCGTGAAACTGAAGGGGATCAAGGGATATATAGGGGAGATGAAAATCATGCTAAAACCATATGCAAAGTTAGTAAATCATCGACCATACCCACTAAACCCGAGGGTTAAGGAGAAAGTGGAAAGAAAATAGACAAGATGCTAGAAGTATGGCTTATATTTCCAGTGGACGAGGTAGAGTGGGTAAGTTTGATTGTGATATGAAAAAATAAATACATTATAGAGATAAAGGTCTATGTGGACTACCGCAGTATGAACAACGCTTGTGTGCATGATCATTTTCCTACACCATTTAGTGATGAAGTTCTAGATAATGTAGCGGGGAATGAAGCCTACTCTTTTAAGATGGATTCTTTAGTTATCACCAAGCTAGGATCGCAGGATAAGATAAGAAGAAAACCACATTTACCACGAAATGGGGATCCTATTCCTACCATGTTATACCATTCGGTCTCAAGAATGCACTTGTGGTGTTGTCAAGAATTGTGATTTCCGCCTTTAGAGATTACATCCACATGTTCCTAGAAGTCTATATGGATGATTGGACAATCCATAATATGCTGAAGAAACACTCCAACATGCTCAGAATCATGTTTGATTTATGTATACAACTACAGATCTCGTTAAATTTGAAGAAGTACTACATATTTACAATCCCTTTTGGCACACTTTTAGGCCACATAGTGTGCAAACAAGGAGTATGTGTAGATCTTTCTAAGGTTGTAGTGATCATGAATATGGACCCACCTACAAGTATAAAATAGCTCAGATCCACCTTGGTACATATTGGGTACTACAGGAGGTTTATCCGCAACTATTCCTCGATTACTGCATCAATGGAAAAGATATTGAGGAATGTTGAATGATTTGTGTGATCAGAAGAATGTGAGGATGCACTCAAGATACTGAAAGAAAAACTAGTAATTATATTGATCCTGGTCTACCCCGACTGGAACAAACAATTCCATGTCCACATTTATGCATCAGGCGTCGCTTTGAATGTTGCTCTGGCTCAGTTAGGGGAAGGCAGCCTCAACCACCCAGTTTATTTTACCAGTAGAAAATTGTCCACAGTAGAGAAGAACTATACTACAACTGAGAGGGAGGCACTTCCGATGGTATATTCACTCCAAAAATTCATAAACTATTTACAAGGAGGCCCATTCAAGTTTTTCACTGACCATTCCACTTTGAATTTTTTAGTGAACAAGCCTCTCCAATGTGCTACTCCAGTCCTATTACAGAACACAAAATTGACCGCTCAAAGCCTCGAGCCTATTTTGATGGTGCCTCTCAAGGTGAGCCCTACTGGGAGGGGTAGGAAACATCTTGCATACCAGTGAGTCTCATGTAATCAGATTTATGGTAGGCATTGGTAAAGGGTTTAACAACAAGGATGAGTTGATGGTACTAAAGCTTAGCTAAACTTTGGGAGAAGAATATGGGGTTCTAGAATTTCTAATATTTGACAATTCTCAATGTGCTATAAAATGACTCAATAAGTAGTATACTCTACAAATATCTACCATCAGTAATGAGGAAATTCTTGGTATTGTTGAGGGGCTTACCTAAGCTGCCTTTTCTCACATTTTCAGAGAAAGAAGTCAAGGGGTAGATCTCTTGTCAAAAGGTCTCGAGATTTAACCTGGGGAATAGATTGTTTAAGAAGATTTAAACGGGTTGCACACTGAATATTCCCACTTTCCTTTCCTTTAACCAATGGACTCTTGGATTCTTTTTTTATTTCTCATAGTTGAATGTACATTTTTTGTATGAGAGAATTGTTTAATTTTTTTGGATCAGAACTATATGCCAGCCTACCTAGAGGTATGCAACAACAGAAAGAAGCAAAAGATGCATAGTATTTTAGAGGTAACATCTAGAGATTAATAGGTCTAGTCTTTTAGAATAATATCCATGAACAAAAATACAACCTTTTCCTGGTAAAAAAAGGGCACAGGAAAGACCATGATTAAGGAGCATTTCTCTAAGAAGTACATGAACATAAGCGAAAAGAGTTTTGATTTTTGTCCTCAATAGATACCAACAGTGCTAGTGATAGATAATAGGAGGCCATCAAATCCAAAAACAAGCATATTGAATGCATACCTCTTGTTCCATCCCTGAAAGCCTTGGTAACACGCAGTGGAGTTTTCTTCAATCCATCTTGGTTGACATTTTCGCCCTAGTTCCTTCAACAAAACCATCACAACAACCATGATGGTGGGGTCCGAATTCGATCCCTCATATTCGTCTATGCTTGCATTTGGGTATGGTTTTAGATCGATATCGATTGCAAGAGTGGTTCAACCGTGATCCCACTCCCACTCCCACTCCCGCATTGGCAGAGGAAATTTCATCCCCCAAATGGATAGAAAAACGTTTTGGGTTATGGAAATCTGAGGTAGAGAGGACTATAAAACAAGCAAGGCAGAGATATGGCCCACTTGTAATGGTCTTCTCATCTCTCGAACCTAGAGCATGTAAGACAAATAATATTAGAGTGATATTATTTAAAAAATTTAGTCATAAGAGAAATAATATTAGAGTGATAATATTCAAAAAAATTATTCATAAGAGAAATAATATTAGAGTGTAATATTTAAAAAATTTAGTCATAATGATCTATATGCTTTGATATAAAATAAATTTTAGAAAGGTCAATTTTTAAAATCTCTTGTGTAGCTATCTATTTTTTTTTTTTTTTTTAATGAACTTTTTCTAGACCTACACCCCATCAAGCATAAATCATTTTAACATATACCTGCTTTTGAAGTAATATAAATCATCCTATGGCTATCCTCAATAGAATTATCACCCATAGCCTTAGTGATAGTGTAAGTCTTGTGTCAAAGTGGTATGAGCTTCTTATAGGAGTTTGTCAATTTCCCTTTATGCAAGTCCAACCATAACTTGTCACAAACCTGAAACTTATGTCGAAGCCAATGGCTTGTGTATCTACTTGTACTTGGAATTGGCAACTTTCTACAAAATACCATGAATTCATTGTTGAATTTATCGGATATGTTCCTCAAAGTTGATTTCTTTACTTATCTCATTCCAAGTATAGGAGGTATCTTCATGTGTTATACCATGAATATAGCTACATCAATTTGTGCCAATTGTTGGGACCCTAAGCACACCTGAAAAGGCTTGTGGCAATAGAAATATGAAGAGTTATGTCGAATTTATGTTGAAAATATGTAAGGCTTTGAAGACATCTATAATAATCCTATTGACTACTACTTTCTATTTATCAATCCAGGGATGGAATGTAGTGGATTTGGTCAAGCTTGATTTCCATCATGTACCAAAGGTTAAACCAAAAAATACTAAGGAACCTATTATATCTATCAAGAAATATGGTATTTGGAAACCCAAAGTGAACTAAAATATGCTCGAAGAATAACTTATGAGTGGATTTTGTTGCGACAATCTTCTTACAAGGTGCCAACAATCCCATCCTAAGGAAGCAATCAACAGCAACAAAAACACATATGTTACCATGCTTGGTTGAGGGAAAACATGACATAAAATCCATGGGCACTAACTCCCAAGGATTATCTAGAGTAGGCAAAGGCCTACAATTGGTGTGGATGGTCGTTTCCTTTGGTAAAATATAATTCTTCCAATGCTTACAGGCATTGGCAATAGAATGTAGCTTGTTGTCATGGGTTGGGTATATTTGAAACCCATCATAGAGTGTTTGGTTATGATAGACCATTGAATGTTTTTGTCGTGTGGTCACTACATTGACAACATGAACAATTGGCTCATAGGGTCCCTGTTGTGTAGCCATTCATCGAATAATGGCATTGGAGATAATATTGTTTCCATAAAGAAGAGAACTAGAAATAGGCACATGAACGCCATTAATATCTACTGGAGGGATTACAATTAAAGAAATAATGAATACAAAAGTTGTGGTCAATAAGATTGGGATCATCAAGATGTTGATCCATACAATGTAAAGATGGTTTTCAATACTAGTGATATAGTCACATAAAAGACCCCATAAATTTGTGCTTTGGGATACCCCCAAGATTTAATAAGTAATCCAAAGTGAGAGGATTCGTTGATAAGGTGACAATGCCAACAACCCTGAGTTGACCCAAAGTGACACCTTGCAAGTCTTGCACAATTAGGGTGCCAATTTGAGCATCAAAAGGAGGCACAATTTCACAGGTGGCAACATCTCACATTTAGGGAACTTGGTCACAAATCTTTATGCATTTTTCCATTGAGAGTACCTTTAACATTTCCTAAGGAACAAATGACATATTTGGAGGAATTTTGGATGAATTGTCACATTCCACTAGCTTCATGCATGAAGAGGTGCTCCCATCCTTTAAGAATATTTTGGAGAATTTCATGGCATAGTCAAGGGTCACATGTAAAAAAGAAGAACGCCATAGTCAAGAATATGAAAATTGGAATTTGTATCACGTGGCGTAAAGGAGAAGAACATAGGTGAGGACTACTCCATTTAGAAACATCTAAAAGCTTTTTTATGTCCTCTTTCCAAAGAAGGGAATATACCTTGTGACAGAAGGCCCAAACTACCAATGGAGGAAGACTAGCATAAGGGTTACTTTTTCTTTCATATGTTGAGATACATTATGTATTTTAAGGCGTGTTTTGTTATTGAGTTCACATATTTGGAAGCACAACTGCAAAAGTGGAAACATCTCACATTTAGGGTACTTGGCTACAAATTTGTATGCATGTTTTCTATTAAGGGTACCTTTTACATTCCCTAAGTCACAAATCAAATATTTCACTGGCTTCACACATGAAGAGGAGTTCCCATCATTTAAGAATGTTTTGGAGGGTTTTCATGGTATAATCAAGGGTCACATTTATAAAAGAAGAACTCCCAATTCAAGAAGATGTAAACTATGTTTCTAAGGGATTCTTAGACGTGGCAGGTGTTATGGCATCTCAAGATGTAAACTATGTTGCTTAGTTATTTTATGGCCATAGTTAGATGTGAGCCTTGACTTAGTAACTGTTGAAGCCCCAAAAATCAGGTCTACAACAAGGGGGATACCCACCCGGTCCAGACCTTGGTTAGCAGCTCCTTTTCCGTTTGGCATAGTGGGTCCAACTAGCGATATGAGACCAGTTTCCCAATTTATGTGTGTATGTGTGGAGAATTGATATTTCCTTTCTAAAAATTCCTAAGTGAAATGATTTAATTCTAATTCTAATCTAATGACATGCAATTGTATTCTAATAAACAAAAGTATCTAATTCTACACTAACCCGGGGTGTAATCTTTCTGTTATGTGATCTAAAATGATTTCAAATAACAATTGGTAATAAAGATCATTCAACTGTTATGAGAAAAGAATTCAATAGAGATAAACTACTTCGTATAAAAAGTTAGACGAAACAATTGTGAAAAACATATCTCATAAGCTACTCATACATTAAGCACAAATAAATAGCTATCACCATACAGAAGTGCCAAATGATAACTCAGGCATTCACGCATCAATATATAAAAAAATAAACATAAATATCACTTTAACACAAAGGCAAAAAATAGTTAAGAGATAGAAGTACCATTTATAACTAGTTCTACTGATGAGCTTCAAGCGATAATGATTTATCTCTTCTTAATCCAACATCCACTAAGAGTACAAAAGTGCAACATTAGTAGCAGATATTAGATGCAGATATCAATAAATCTTGTTCCATTCATTCATCAAAACCTCCTCGGAGGGTGCAAACGTGCATGTTCTGAGGACAAGTTTTTGACAAATTTTAGGACGCTTCTCTAAATGCATGAGAAGGGTTTAAATACTACTAACTAAATCTAAAAATAACTTATTACAAAAATGTAGGATACGGTTTAAATGACCGTCCTCATTTCAGGAAAAAATAAAGCAAAACTAATACTAGCATTGAATCTAAAAATAATAACTAACTATTTCTGTATTTGTTCCTTGAAATCGCAAGCGTTCATCATTTGCTTGAGAAGAGTCGTCTGGCCGACTTCCGACTTTAACGGTCCAGCGAAAACAGAATTGGCAAGAGCTGGCACAATCTTCTCGGCAGAATTAATGACACATTTGAGAGTCATACACTAGCTGTGTGGTTTTACCAAATATGCCTAGTAAGAATCCCAATTCAACTTAGTTAATCTTTTGATTGATTCTGCCTTTTCTTGAGCCTTCTGTCTCCAGCATGTTTGTAGTTGTTGTACATATATACATACCATTTTGAAGATATTTCTGACAATTATCATTGGTTTTAGGATTCAAGTTTTACTTTTTTACCTCTAGCATTCTTTCCTACCAATATCTGGGCTTACAGGTGATTGAGCAATTAGAGGCTTTCCTTTTCAAGAAGTTTTGCCCAGTGATGCAATTATCGGAAACCGCCTCCGTTTCTTGATCCGGGCTTCCTTGGTGCGATTTTTGCCTCTTGCAGGCTTTCTGTTAGCAGATATAAAGCTCAAATTTCATGAAAATAATGATTCCGTAAGTTCTTGACCCTGAGTCTTAAATCATCTGTTTTTTGATGCCAGCACTGTATAGTACCCATTTAACCATGTTCGTGTAGGGGAGAATCTTGGGCCTTGCCGCTATCCAGTGCAAGAACGAGCAAGCTAGCTCTGTAATAGATGCCTCGGAAGACCCATGTGAGCCTGCAGTAGCTGTAACCTCCATTATTTTGGGATTCTCTTCCTCAAGTAGACTGTCCATGCCTTCCCAAGTGGTAATACCAGCATCTCTATTACAGGCAGTGTCTGTATACAAAGGCGTCATTTCTTTGTCTTCAGAATTCAGAGCTTTGCCTTTCTTTCCCATAATATCCTAAATACTGCTTTGTATAGTTCTCTGTTCTTCGTTCCTGTAGTTTACAAGTGAGGTGAGAATAATGATAAGGAAAGGTGACGGGAAAGCTTTAAACGTTGAAGACATATAAAAATATACCACCTTATGTGAAATGGCTCTTCGATCAGCACAAAACCATATTTCATTAACAACTGGCAACTAACTCATTAATTAGCATTAAAGTGCATAACCAGGTCTCGGTTTATGGAAAAAACTTTCTCGAACAGCGAGCCCGAAAGGATCTGCAATGAAGCGATTTTGCGATTTGCTTCGCAATATCGCAGATCGCTATATCACAATTTCGCAATATCGCAATGTCGCTGGAGCACGACATATGACAATTATCCATTAATGTGTTTTCCGCGAAATGCGATTTGTGATATGTGCCATCGCATAACAACAGTTTGAGGTTTTTCAGCCTAAGTGGTCTTTGATGCATGCGATGCGATGAAGTTTCGCATCACGATCTCGCACTTTTAGAATTCCACTTGTAAGGAGGTTTCCATTATCCTTTTTGCGATGCGATATTTCTTAAGGAGTGATTTTATCTTACCCTATCATAAAACTTAAGATTTTTTAGATTTTTCAAGGGTATTCTCCTAAGTTTATGATGGTAAGTCTTATTTAAAAATGAAATAAAAGCACTAATTGATTTTTAAATTTTTTGACTAAGGGTCCCCACTTATTTAGTATTAGTAATAATACTAAATAAGAAGGGGGGTTGTTGCTAGCCACAACAATTAGCGATTCACTTGGAAGAACCAGTTATCTCTGCTTCTTTTGAATTTTCTAAACTTCCAAAACAGAAAATTTTCCAGAAAATTAAACTTTATTATAGAAAGACAAAGTACATTATGCTTTTACCTATCAATGATATTTTGTTTCTTCTATTTTTAAATTTGATTATTTACTCCCTTAAGCCAGTCCTTGTATCTACATCAGTCATTACTTGGTTTATAAAGATAAAAACAAAGCCTTCTCTGTAAATCAGTTTTAAATATGCTCATTTGTCATAGGTAGAGCCTTTGCTACCAGCAGACATTTATAGCCTTGACAGGGTTACCTGTTACCCAACAATGATCCTGTATCCTACTTAGAGAGATATACAACTTTCAAAGAGAAATCCATATCCACACTTATTGCTTTCATTTTCTTTTTACCCTTAAAGAACAATGTCTTGGTTTGATAGCCAATTTATGACAGTGTCATTCACTTGATTTATAACTTTGTTGAACAAGCTGGCTCGTGATGAGACCCCTTGTCTTTTGATTGCAACAATCTTGAGTCATTGCCCTGTTGTGGTATGCAGTATTGGCAAAGTCAGCAAGCTATAATATCTATGATCATGATAAGCTGGCTCGTGATGAGACCTCTTACTCTTTAAGTTAAAGTGTATCTTGGATTGTTCTCTAAAGGTTGTAGTTTCCTAGGTGGGGGGGAAGTCATCGTTTCCTTAAGATAGCTCTGGACAACAATGGTAGAGTTTTTTGGAAAGAGCTTTTCTACAAAGAATCTTTATTTTGTTATTGATACCTTTCATTGGACTGATACAAAACAATTTCCCACTAAAGGTCATTTTTTATCAAAATTTACAAAGTTGAAACTAGTATCATTTTTAGGCCTAGAGCCTTTAACTGTATCTCTCAATAATAACGATTATTTTTCTAGAAGAATTCTATTTATACAAGTGAAAAAACAAAATCTAAAAGAGAATTTGTGTCTTTTTCGTAATTCCCAAATGCAACCATTTACAACTGGTTTTATTATGGAAATAAAAACTATTCTACAAAATAGAAGAATAATCTCCTATGGAAAATATTTTCTAAAGATCTATGCATTAATAGGTAAAGAATCTCTTTTTCCTATTAAATCATGTAATATAAAAGTGGATGGACCTATGACTTCTATGATTTGGAAAGGGCCAAGCCACATTCGTTGAAATTTTGTATGTTTCCCTTTTTCCTCATGAGCCTTGTCCCATTTTAAAACTAGATCTCCCATTTGAAAGTATTTTCTGGATATCATGTTTGAATCAAAAGAGGCTTTTACTAATGCTTGGTGATGAGTATGAGTTATTTTGGCCTGTTCTCATTGTTCTTCTAACTTAATTATTTCCAGTTGCCTTAGTTGTAAGGAAGAAGTTGGTGCTTCATCAATATATTGAACTAAGGCCAAAGAGGGAATTGCTAAATGAGTTGGAAGAATGAGTTCTTTCCCATAAAATAAATTAAAGGGGGAAGTGCCAATGGAGGCTTTCTGCGTTATTCGATCTACCCATAAAGCATAAATTAAGGACTTGTGCCAATTTTTGTGATTTTGGTCAATGGTTCGCTTAATAATTCTGATTAAATTTTTATTTGTAGATTCGACTAACCCATTCCCCTGTGGGTAGTAATTGGCAGAGTATTTAAGCTTGAAACCCCTTTTGAGTGCAAATTCAGTCATAGCATTACTAGAAGAATAGGATGCATTATCAAACATTAAAGCAGAAGGCAACCCAAACCTGGTGATTATGAATTGATCTATGAATTCAATGATGTGTTCAGCATTAACCATCTTGAGTGGAACTGCTTCTACCCATTTAGTAAAGTAATATGTTGCTGTAAGGATATATCTATGTTGTTTAGAAGAGTGAGGAACGATCTCACCTATTATGTCCAATCCCCATTGATCAAAAGGTTGTTCAATGTTGACTGGTTGCAGTGGAAATGATGGTTTCTTTTGTCTCCCAGCAGCGGTTTGGCAAACTTGACATTTCCTTACATAGCTATGCGAATCTTTGAATAATGTGGGCTAGTAATAGCCTGCGCGTAGGATTTTATGTGTAGTAGCATCTCCAACATAGTGTCTGCCTGCTGGCCCGTCGTGGAGTTCCTGCAAGATTTTTTCAACTTCATATTTCTCAAGGCATCTAAGGAGAATAGAATCATAATTTATTCTAAAAAGAATATCGTTCATGAGCTGATATTGTTTGGCTTTCAACCTTAGAGCTCTTTTCTTAGTATGATCGAGGTTTGAAGGAGCATATCCATTCTTTAGATAAAATACGATATCAACGTATAATGACTCAACATAGTTTAGGCTTACCTCATACATTTGTATCTATGCAGATGGTGTTTCGGAAATAAGCGATGCTCCAGCCAGCATTTTGCAAAAGCCTTGACCTTTTACAATACTTTCCGGTTTGATTTCTACATCATATTCCTGTAAGGTAGTAACCCAATTGGCTCTTTTCTCATCCACATCTTTCTGTACTAAAAGATTTCTTACCGCTGGAAACGATACTATTATTTTTGTATGGGTTTTGAGTAGAAAGGGTCTGAAATATTTGATTGCTTTGAAAACAGCATAAGCTTGTTTCTTCACATCTGAATAATTTAATTCAGCCCCATGTAAATTTGAACTGAAAAAAGAAATTGGAGCTTCTACCTTGTCTTGATTTTCTTGAGTGAGTATTGCAGTGTATGATTTATCAGAGGAAAACGTATATAAAATAAAAGGGTCAGAAAAGTTTGGATTTGCTAAAGATGGAGCGTCAACAATTGCTTGTTTGATCAGATTGAATGCCTCATATTCGTCTTGGCCCTATTTAAAGTTTGAGTTCTTTTAATCATTGCTTGTAAAGGAGACACGATTCTTGAAAAATTTGGAACAAATCTCTTTACAAAGTTAATCTAGCTAAGGAAAGATTGCATAACTTTCTTGTTGTGAGGTAGGGGTATTTCAGAAATCTCCTTGATTCTGTTAGGATCAATATGAATTCCAGATTTTGACACTATGAATCCAAGGAGTTTTCCATCACTTAATGCAAAAAAGGATTTTTTCAGGTTAAATGAAATTCCATACCTTTGACAACGTTGGAATATTTGTTTTAAATCTCTAAGATGATTGCTTCGTTTCTTGGAATATACAATTATATCATCCAAATAGATTATTATTGATTTGTTAACTAATCCCTTGAATGCGATGTCCATGGCTCTCTAAAATGTGGCACCAACGTTGATCAGACCAAAGGGCATCTTTTGATATGCGTAAGTGCCCCATTTGGTTCTAAATGTGGTTTTTAATTGATCATGGGGATGGACCAATACTTGGTTGTATCCTGAGAATCCATCCAAGAATGACATTAATTTTGATCCCGCGACTGCCTGCAGTATTTGCTCCATGGGAGGCAAAGGAAAATTATCTTTTTGGCAGGCTTTGTTCATATTTCGAAAGTCAATGCAGATTCTAATGTCTCTGTTTTTCTTTCTAACGGGAACCATATTGGAAACCCATTTGGAATGTCGAATGGGAAAAATGATTTTGGCTTTCAATAACTTATTGAGTTCAGATTTGATTTGGTTTTCTAGATTGGGATGGATCTTTCTCAGCTTTTGTTGGACAGGTTTTTCATCGTCTATCATTGGGATAGTATGCTAGATGATGGAAGTGTCATAAGTTTTCAGTTCATCATAGTTCCAAGCAAAGACACTTTTGTATTGTCTCAAAAGATGAACATATGCTAATTTTTCTTCAGGAGCTAGGCCAAGGCCCAGGTTGATATTCTATGGTTTGGCATTAGTTCCAAGATTTACTAATTCATAATTCAAAGTTGAACTTTCCAGTTTTGAATTGGTAGATCTTTTGAATCGATCTTTCAAATCATAAAGGTCTTCTAACTTGACTACTAACTTTGGTATATCATTGTTAGTGCTATCTTGTTGCAATTGTCTGTCATGTTGTTCCTTGTCAATTATTTGATTGGTGTAAGATCCTTCAGATGTGAGAAAACTCACGAGATCAAGATCGTCGTTGAAAATCCTCCAATTGGTAATGTTATCAGGAATCGAGGGTCTAAAAATTAATTCAATTGAAAATCTATCAGGGCTAAAGGCTTCTAAAGGAAAGAGCTTGGAAGCTACGTTAGCTAAGAGGTCTACACTAGCATTCTGGAGTCTGGGAATTGATGAAATATTAAATGCTATAAAGTGTTCAGTCATATCTTGAACTAAAGATTGGTAATGTTTTAAATGACCTGATAAACAATGTATAGTATTGCGTACCTATCTGATTACAATTTCAGAATCTCCGAAAACTTGAAGATATTTGATGTCTAATCCGATTTCTTTGTATAACCCTTGGACTAAAGCCTCGTATTCTACGGTATTATTGGTGCAATTGAATTCGAGTCTACAAGTTAGCATAGTTTTATTTCCCTTTGGACTGATTAACATGCATCTTGCTCCTGCTCCTTCGTTAGACTTAGAACCGTAAAAAAATAACTTCCAAAACAAAGATTTATTTACAGGACTATCTATAAAATTAATACATTTAGAACTATCTGTTTGAGAGAAATTTTATACTTGAGATAAAACAGAATGTTCTAAGTAAGGTGAAGTATGAGCATTAAAATTTCCTAAGAAAGAATCTACTGAGTAGTTGCCAATAATGTTATTGTTGTATGCTACCAGTTCATTCTCTCCTTCCAGTTCCGTTATTATGTATTTCTAATGTTTTTCTCGCTCAACCTTTATCTGATTTGGTTTACCATTGTAGGGGAGCCACATGTGCGACCAGTCAGTTACAAAGTATCCATGAAGTTTTTCTAACCAATCTCTGCTAAGAATTAAGCCTTGAAATTCCGGAATATCAGCAACTAAAATGTCGATAACTTGACATACCTTTGGATTAGATGAAAACCTTATGGTAACCTGATTCAATTCACCAATCACTTCAACTTGCGATTGATCTAGCTGAACTATGCGCACAACAGATTTTTGCGGTTGAACGTTCAACTTCACACATATTGATTTTGGTAGAATATTCGATGAAGCTCCAGAATCCACTAAACAATTATGTAAATTTTTATTGAAAATTTCATAAGTAAGAAGAAATGGGGGAGTATGAGACCTCAACCTTCCTCCAATTAAAGCGATATCGTTTGGATCAACTTTATTAATCACATTAGTTGGAGGTCTTCCTATGTCATGGGAAGCTTGAGAAATTACAACAGTGGGCAAAGGTGCAACTGGTACAGTATGTAATTCTTTCAAAAGAATCTTTTGTTGGTGTTTTAACTTGCTTAATTCGTAAAAAGTGATGTTGGCCCTAGTCTTTTTCATGTCTTCTATGATATTATACTCCACCTCATCCGAAATGATCAACGTTTTTGATGGAGTTGATGAATCTGTTTGGACTGGGCTGGTTTAAGTCGCTTTAGGTGTCGTTTTCTTGGCTGCAACTTTATCCTTAGTCACTGAGCTTGCGCTCTTTGGCTTAGGGGTAGGTTGAGGAGGATCAAGTTGATTTCTACTTCGAGTACTAACCGGGGATGCCTCTTGACCCTCTTCATCTGGGAGGATGAAATCCCACATACCTTGTACCTCTACAACTTCTTCTTCGTCGGTATGTTCTTCAGTAGGAATCTCCTCTTCTTCTTCTTTTGATTCAACACTTGTGATAGGATTTGGGGGCTTTGAATCAGTCGAAGGGTTTCTTCTATAAGGCTTGTATGACTTTTTAGAAGAAATTTCTGCCACTTGTTTCTTAATGTCGACCATCTCGTTAGACATGGTTTTCAAAACTTTTTTCAATCCTTCTAAATCGAATGGATCTTTCGATTGTTTTTTCTTGGGATCTTCCTTGAAAGTAACATTCTTGGATTTTCGTTCTTCTATGGCGTTTTTCTTTTTTAAGGCTATGATACGTTTCTCTACTGCTATTGCTTCTTTCATATTTTTGGCTAAAGTTGTTTTGTTAGCTTTATCAACAAATATTGCTATGTTTGATGGTAAAGCAGTGATGTACCACTCACTTCACACTTCTTCGCTAGGCTTGGAAGTAGTAGGAATTTTATTTAATAGTTTATTGAAACATAAATTAAAATCTCTGATAGGTTCCTTTGACTCGGCCCTAAGATTAGACAGGTCGTTGATCAGTGTCACCGTAGATCTGTCATCACCAAACTTAGTCAGGAATTGTTTTTGGAAGATATCCCAACTAGTGATAGATCTAGATGGTAATGAGAAATACCATGATCCGGATGCTCCTTGCAGAGTATAAGGGAAAAGTCGAACGACAACGTCTTTTTTGGTAACTCCATTGAGACTTATGGATAACATAAAGTTATTTATATGTTCTTCCGCTAGCATGCCTGTTTCAGGATTAAACTTAGGTAGCCATTTTTCAAGATGGGTCGGTATTTGAATCAAGGGCGTAGGAATTAAGACTGCCCTTGGGTTATTCCATGGAGATTGGGCCATCGCTGAACTACTAACAAAGGAAAGCACAGAGGATGATCCCTGCGGTTGGGAAGATGAGGATATTACGACTCTAGATGATTGAGAAGGAGATGTGGAAGTACCAATGGTATGATGGACAATGATCTGAAGTGGAGGAGTGGATGGTTGACTTCACGGTGGAGAGGTTGAGATGGATGATGATGATGAAAGAGTCTCGCTATCAGACCCTTTAGGTGATTTCCTTGCTCTCTTCCTTGTAGGTAGAGGTAACTCGGTTGGCTGAACACCAAACATTTCACTCTTTAATCTGGTAAGAGGATGAGCAGGGTTATATTGCGAAGTCACACTGCCTTGAGATTTATCAGATCTTTGAGGACATATAGAAAATCGCAGAAGTTTGTGAATCAAAGATTCAACTTCAGGAGGTTCATAGTAGATTGTTTTGAAATGTCAGGGTTTGTAGCAGCGGTTGTTGTTCTTTTGACTTCTGGCTCTGGATTTAAAGATTCTAAATGCGATGGAGAAGTCGGGGGAGATGGTGATGGTGATTTACTCTCAGAATGGTATTTAGATTTATACTTACTTGCCATTCATAGTTAGGGCCCTCCTTCTAGTGCGAAATATGTTGAAGCCCCGAAAATCGGGTCTACAACAAGGGGGATACCCACCCAGTCCGGACCTTGGTTAGCAGCTCCTTTTCCATTTGGTATAGTGGGTCTGACTAGGGATATGGGACCAATTTCCCAATTTATGTGTGTGTGTGTTGAGAATTGATATTTCCTTTCTAAAAATTCCTAAGTGAAATGTTTTAATTCTAATTCTAATCTAATGACATGCAATTGTATTCTAATAAACAGAAGTATCTAATTCTACACTAACCCGGGGTGTAATATTTCCATTATGTGATCTAAAATGATTTCAAATAACAATTGGTAATAAAGATCATTCAACTGTTATGAGAAAAGAATTCAATAGAGATAAACTACTTCCTATAAAAAGTTAGACGAAATAGTTGTGAAAAACATATCACATAATAAGCTACTCATACATTAAGCATAAATAAATAGCTATCACTGTATAGAAGTGCCAAATGATAACTCAGGCATTCACGCATCAATATATAAACAACTGAACATAAATATCACTTTAACACAAAGGTAGAAATAGTTAAGATAGAAGTACCATTTATAACTAGTTCTACTCATGAGCTTCAAGCAATAATTATTTATCTCTTCTTAATCCAACATCTACTGAGAGTACAGAAGTGCAACATCAGTAGCAGATATTAGATGCAGATATCAATAAATCCTGTTCCATTCATTCATCAAAACCTCCTTGGAGGGTGCAAAAGTGCATGTTCTGAGGACAAGTTTTTGGCAAATTTCAGGACCCTTCTCTAAATGCATGAGAAGGGTTTAAATACTACTAACTAAATCTAAAAATAACTTATTACAAAAATGTAGGATATGTTTTAAATGACCGTCCTCATTTCGGGAAAAAATAAAGCAAAATTAATACTAACATTGAATCTAAAACTAATAACTAACTATTTTTGTATCTATTCCTTGAAATCGCAAGAGTTCAACATTTGCTTGTGAAGAGTCGGCTGGCTGACTTCCGACTTTAACTGTCCAACGAAAATAGAATCGGCAAGAGCTGGCGCCATCTTCTCGGCAGAATTAATGACACATTTGAGAGTCATACATTGAGTGTGTGGTTTTACCAAATATGCCCAGTAAGAATCCCAATTCAACTTAGTTAATCTTTTGATTGATTCTGCCTTTTCTTGAGCCTTCTGTCTCCAGCTTGTTTGCAGTTGTTGTACATATATACATACCATTTTGAAGATATTTCTGACAATTACCACTGGTTTTAGGATTCAAGTTTTACATTTTTACCTCTAGCATTCTTTCCTACCAATTTCTGGGCTTATAGGTGACTAAGCAATTAGAGGCTTTCCTTTTCAAGAATTTTTGCCCAGCGATGCACGATTCCATTTCTTGATCTGGGCTTCCTTGGTGTGATTTTTGCCTCTTTCGCGCTTTCTGTTAGCGGATATAAAGCTCAAATTTTGTGAAAATAATGATTCCGCTTGCTGGAGCGCGGCATATGACAATTATCCATTAAGATATGCGCCATCACATATAGGCAGTTTGAGGTTTTTCAGCGTAAGTGATCTTTGATGCATGCAATGCAATGAAGTTTCGCATCACTATCTCACACTTTTAGAATTCCACTTGTAAGGAGGTTTCCATTATCCTTTTTGCGATGTGATATTTCTCAAGGAGTTATTTTATCTTACCCTATCATAAAACTTAAGCTTTTTTAGATTTTTCAAGGGTATTCTCCTAAGTTTATGATGGTAAGTTTTATTTAAAAATGAAATACAAGCACTAATTGATTTTTAAATTTTTTGACTAAGGGCCCCCACTTATTTAGTATTAGTAATAATACTAAATAAGAAGGGGGGCTGTTGCTAGCCACAACAGTAACTTGTAACCTTTTAAGTGGGATAAGTTGAAATTGGACATGACTAGCCTAAAATGAGTTATATTTAGTTCTTAGATGAACAAGGCACAATCTAGTTGTAGTAACCGTAACTTGGTCAGGTTGTTGTAGTCGAGGAAAGACTTGGTTGGGTTTCCAAGTCAAAAAAAGTAAGGGTAGTTGTGAGGGCATGATAATTAAGGAGTTTCAGGGCATACCAAGGAATGAAAAGGCATGCTAACACATGCCAGATAGTTTCAATGCATGTTGAGGAGTGTTAGGGAGTGAAAAAACATCAGAAGGGAAAACTACGTCAAAATGCATAGAAATGGACGAATAAGAGTGTGTGCCAAGGAGTGTCAATTGATTCCAAGTGTCTCAAGGATAAAGCGTGTTAGGAGAAGGTCAGAATATTAATTGTAGGAGGAAATACTATGGTTATAATAAGGGGTTGGACAAAGAAGTTTCATACAAATAGAGACTTTGGGTTGGGCACAATATATGTTTTTCCAATGACTTGGTTGGGTTCCCAAGTTGCAAAAAAAGTAAGGCTATCTACGAGGGAATGAAAGTTAGGGAGTACGAAGGTGTGTTGGAGAATTCCAGGAAGTAATAGCACATGCTAGACATAACCAAGGTATTATAGGCATGCCAAGATCTGTCAGGTTCCTGGGTGTGGCAAGAACACATGCTAGGGAGTGTGAGGATGAAGTGCCATAGAAACACAAGGGAGCACCAGTTTCAAATGCATGGAAATGAAGTGTCAGTGAGTTCTAGGTGTGCTAACGAGGGAGTGAAAAGGTATGATAGGCAGTTCGAAGGCATTATAAAATGCTAGGTAAGCATACCAATATGTGTCAAGTGCCAAGGTGTGCTAATGCATGCTAAGGAGTGTTAGGGAGTACCATGGAATCATAAGGGTTCACTAGGTAAAAATGCATGGAAATGAATAAATAAGAGTGTGTGACAGGGAGTGTTAGCAATTTCTAGGTGTGTTAAGGAGGGAGTGACATGGTATGATAGGTAGTGCTAAGTCATGCTAGAGTGTCAGGGTGACATGCATCCAATATGTGTCAGGTGCCAGGGTGTGTGCAAAATGGGTATTGGCACCAACACTAAGTTCCAATAGGTGCCAAGTGCCAAGTGTCAGTGCATTCTAAGTGCCAAATATTCCTTTGTTTCTTCTCATCTATTTTCCAATAATTGATCTCAAAGAACTTTAATATTAAACCATGCTAAATCATACCAAGTCATCTCAACGCATGCCAAACATGCTAAGACTTGCTAAGTGCCAACACGTGCCAAGTGCCAATGTGCGTTAGGTAGTGTGATGCATGCAATAAAGTGGCAGAGCATATAGAAGAGTGATAAGGTGTGCTAGAGAATGCCAATGCATGCTAAGGAGTGTTAGGGAGTACTGGGACAACACAATGGAGCACTACGTCAAAATGCATGGAATTGAATGAATATGAAAGTGTGTCAAGGAGTGTCAATGAGTGCTAGTTGTCATGCCAAGGAGGGAGTGACGAGGTATGTTAAGCATGGGTAAGGCATGCCAAGGAATATCATGGGGTGTCAAGAAGTGCTAGAGTGTGCTAGGTAGTTCTGAGGTGAGTTAACATGTGCCAAATAGTGCCAAGTTATTCCAGGTGCTAAGACATGCTAGGATGTGTAGGGTGCCAAACTATGCCAATATGCATCAAGGAGTTTCAAGGAAACAAAAGGAATAACCAACTTAAAATGCAAGGAAATGAACACATAAGAGGGTTAATAAGTCGAGACTTTATCTTTTTCAAAAGGGGCATTCTAGGCACACTAATAATATGTTCCAATACATTCCAAATGCCAATGCGTGCCAAGTGCTAATGTTTGTCAATGCAATATTATGCCAAGGTATTCCAGGGCATGCTAGGGACTACAGGGCATGCCAACACATGATAGGGGAGTGCTATGCTATGCTAGGGCATGCCAACATGTGTTTGGGCATCCTACTCATGGCAAGATGTTCTAGGTACAAATATGTTTTAGGTACAAATATGTTCCAAGACATGTGAGGTGCCAATGAATGTTAGTGTACTATTCCAAAGCATGTTAAGGTGTGCCATGAGTGTTGAGGAGTGCTAGGTCTCTCTCATTAATATAATTGACAGAGCTTGATTATGTATTAAATAATATATCCTACACACACTTGTGGAACTTTATTTAAAGGAAATTTTCTAGACAATAAACCTAATAGAGATGAATCATGTGTTGACTCATAGGAAAACTATATTCTTATGACTTGAGGAAAATGATACACACTAATTACTTCTTAACAAATTGACTGACTATAATAACACTATGACCTTGGACACATAATGAAAAAGACTCCACAACATTGGTGTTAAATCGTTATCTTTTGAAAAAAAATATAGTAACAGGTACATAGCTTCATCAAAAACTCATTGGAATGATCAATGATGACGAACATTTTTTCACTGTCACCAAAATTAACCAAAAAGAGCATTGGTGAGGGTAAATAAAAGGTCGTCACTAGAAGTGTCACCAAAGAGAGAATTAGTGATGGGCCTTTAATGACCCTCACCAAAAGTGTCACCAAAGAGAGAATTAGTGATGAGCCTTTAACGACCCACCAAAAGTGTCATTGAAAATGGCTTTGGTGACAAACCTTAAAGGATCATCACTATATACACTTACAACAACGATTTTTTGAAGACCGTCACCATATGAAAGATTGGTGATGGATTGTAAAGGTTCGTCACAAGCATGAAGCGTCATCAAAAACTCATTGGAATGATCAATGATGATGGACATTTATTGACCGTCACCAAAAGTAACCAAAAATATCATCGGTGACGGTCAATAAAACATTGTCACTAGAAGTGTCACCAAAGAGAAAATTAGTGATGGGCCTTTAACAACCCTCACCAAAAGTGTCACCAAAGAGAGAATTAGTGACGAGCCTTTAACAACCCTCACCAACAGTGTCATTGAAAATGGCTTTGGTGACAAACCTTAAAGGACCATCACTATATACACTTACAACAATGCTTTTTTAAAGACCGTCACCATATGCGACATGACTGACCTTAAAAGTTCGTCACAGGCATGACCCTCACCATTGACCTTTTTCCTTGTCATGCCAATCCTTCCTCTGTACTTGGATAACTTTAGTGTGTAGGAGGGCCTGCATCCTCAATCCATTCAGACCATTCCACTGGAGAAACCTCTTTTTTTGTGCCTTTGTAACATCCAAATCTAACTATGCTGCCATTATCAAGGTGTTGTACTCAAACTCAATTAATAGAATAGCCTTCTTCCCATAGACCAATTGATAAGGGGTGAAACCACTGGTTGTCTTCTAGGTTGTATTATAGGCCCAAGTGGCCTCCACTAGTCTATTAGCCCAATCTTTTTTGTTTCTTCTCACAACCTTGGTGAGGATGTATTCCAATGCTCTGTTGGTGAGCTCTACTTGTGCATTGGCCTGAGGATGATAGGTAGTTGACTTCTTGTGTTTTATCCCATGTTGCCTCAACAAATATTCGGTCAGATATGATGTGAATTGAGCACTCTGACTAGTGACTAGTTCTCTAGGGTACCCAAACTTGTAGAATATATTCTCCCTTAAGAACTCAACCACTTTCTCCTTTGTTTGTACCTTGACAGCCTTGGTCTCAGCCCACTTTGATCAAATAATCAATGCATACAATTATGTACTTTTTCTACCCTGATGGTAGATCAATGGGCCCAATGAAATCCATGCCCCACTTATTAAATGGTTCTAGAGTCACCTTAGGTTACAAGGGAATTTCATCCTTGGGAGTAGGTTTTCCCATCCTTTAGCACTAATCATATCAACTGATGTATCTTCTTGCATCTTGGTTGAGAGTGGGCTAGTAGTAGCCAACTTGCAGTACCTTGAAATATGTCCTCTTGGATGCAAAGTGACCTCCACAAGACCCATCATGACAGGCTAGAGGGATGTCAAAGACTTCCTCCTCCCTGACACACCTCCTCAAAAATCTGGGCCCAGCTTGAAAAGATTTCCCCCAATCCAAGTGAATCAGGCACTCTTCCTTACAATTCTGCTCTTCTCCCTGGATGACATATTTGGAGGGAACTTTGCAGCAAATATGTAGTTGGCTATGCCAAAAAACCATGGAGAGAGAACTAAAATAGAAAATAAATTCACATTTGGCAGTTGATCGTTAACCATTCCTTCCTCACCTGTAGGCAAAGATAGTCTAGACAAGAAATCTGCAACTACATTTTCTCTACCTAGCTTATCAATGATAGTTAAATCAAATTGATGTAATAAAAGCAACCATCTAATAATTCTAGCATTCACATTAGGTTTTTTCGTTAAGTATTTGATAGCAGCATGGTCAGTATGCACAAAGGTTTGATAACCAGTGATGTAGTGTCTGAATCTGTTCAAGGAGTGGAAAATAACTAGCCGTTCCTTTTTAGTCACAATGTAGTTCAATTCAGCCTTGGACATATTTATTCTAATGAAGTTCTTGGACATGGCCCAACTTGGTCCAAATTTTGGCTAAAAGACCTCGCGAAAAAAGGAGTAGACCATGCGGAGCTGGCGAAGAAATATTCATTACGTGGACTTTTAGGGCCTTAGGGTTGGGATAAATCTCTTATTTTGTATTGGGTAGTAGTCCTTGTTTTATGGATCCATGATATGTGGACCATGGTTTTTGTATAGATGAATTTTATAAAAGGATATGTAATACTTTGTAATGGAATAATCTTAGGATCAGAATGGTAGAAGATTAAGTGAATCATTGTTTCCGCATCTATAGTCTATAGTTTTTGAGAAGGCTCCACAGCTGAGTGCACATACTGCCTGTAGTTGAGTGCACAGGTTAGAGAAGTGAATATAATTGAAGAGATGCTTAATAAAGAAGTTTTGTGAAAGTATTGTGTCTCTATACTTCATATTTTTCTATTGTTCTGTAACCTTGTTATGTGCACTTTTTACTAAATTATGTGAAGAACCATAAAATATATTATTATTGCAAAGTTATAATATTTGTGCCAAACATAACTAATTGCATGACGCCACTCCGCGGATATCCCTTTCATTGTGGAAGCCTGGTTTTGAAACCTCCCATAACTGTTCAGGTGAGACTGCGATCTGCTTGCTGGTCGTATTTGTCTACTATTTGGTAACCTTGTTATGTTCACTTTTTACTGAATTATGTGAAGAACTGTAATATATAATGTTATGTGCTTTTGTATATTAATCATCTGCATGAAGTTATTATGCATGCAAAGTTATATTATTGGTACAAAACATAAGTAATTGCACGATGCCACTTCGCAGATATCCCTTCGGCTGTGGAAGCCTGGTTCTGTAACCTCGCATAACTGCTTCGGATGAGACTGCGATATGCTTGCTGGTCATTTGCCAAAAGGGCAAATAGTTTAGGGTTTTGTTGGTGCTTAACCCAATATGAACCTAAGTCAAGCCCCCTCAAATCAATAAATGGTTCTGTTGCTGGGAACTAGGAGCTAAGCGAAGTGGGAAATGATACAAAATAGATCCAAAGAATTTTATTGAGGTTGGCTATAGCCCTCTATTGGGATTTGAGAATGAAGAAGAAAGAAGCAACCCTACAACCCTGTGATACTCCCCCACCCACCCTAAGGGCATGTCGAAGTCAAGAGCTGAGCATAATCAGGGCATCTTTGGGATCCCTCATCCATCCACCCCCATCGCACCCCATCCCCATCCTCATACTTCATCTCCACCACCACCACCACCTGCACCTCCAACTTCGCCTCCACCAAGCCCATTGGAAATAAGAAGAATGGCTGACGAACTTAAGCTACCTGTCTTTAAGGGACTAGGATCAGAAGACCTTGACCAATTCTGGTTCATATTTGATGTAGTATGGATAGAGAGACATATTAATAATTATGATGTGAATAAGGTGCAACTCATAATGTCACTCTGGGAAAGAGTGCTAACATGGTATATGAAATACTCTGCAAGTAACCTGAATGCTACAATTAATGAGATCAAGCAAGCATTGGTCACAAAGTTTGAGAAGTTGAAATCAGAGTCGCGGCGTATCACAAAGCTCAAAGAAATCAAACAAGTGGTGACTGAGTCTGTGTGGGAATTGGATTAGAGATTCAAGGTGTTGATGGGTCAAGTGAGCTTCGATATACCCCCACAATAACATAAAGAATGGTTTATAGCCGCGTTGTTGCCACATATCAGGTTTCCATTTACGCAGCAGAAGATCATGACTCAGGCTAAATCATTGGAGATTGTGATGAAGTTAGAAGCCTCGCTGGTTGGGGATACTCATGTAGGAGTGCAACAGATACAGAGTCAGCTAGCTAACATGACGTTGGAATTATAGGACCTTAAGAAAGGAAAAGATGTCAGATCAGAAGTATGGTTTAAAAAATGTAAGGTAGAAGGTCACTATAAGGATCAATGCCCCTTGTTCAGAGATTATATTGCAACTGGAGAACCTAATCCCGTAAATCTGGGTCTATGGTGCGAAATTTGTAGGATGCAAGGCCAGCATCACTCTGAAGACTGCTATCTATTACAAAAGTATATAAAAACCCCGAAGCATTTGTTTTGTAACTTCTATAGATCAATAGGCCACGATGGTAAAATTTCCAAAGATATGACTCAATGATGGAGAGCACTTTTGATAGTTATAGACTTTAAGCTTAGGGACATACACATGAAGAGCAAGGCCAACATGCTAGCTGAGGAGGATTTCAAGGAAGAGGAGGAGGAGGAGTAGGAGGAGGTGGTGAAGGTTGTGGCCATATTATCTGTTACAACTTTGGGCATTTCGATGACAACCTGTAATTACTATAAGGCTTTTGATCATGTCATAGAAGAATGTCTTATCCTCATTGTGAAGATGTAGGAAAATAGAAACCATCAGCCTATAGCGAATGTTCAGATGATGATCGTTGAGACAAGAGAGGATTAATTATGCATCAACTATTAGCATTATGATAAAAGTATGATATAGGTGTTTTCCTTGATGGAAAATCACTCAAATGACAAATCATAGTGCAGCAGGTCAATAGAAAAGATTTAATGATTAGAGAGAGGTATATGCAGGTTCACCTTGACAAAGGAGCTTATACACGTGGGTTAACAAACTAAAAGGAGCGTATAATGTACACACACAGTTTCACAGAAGGAAAGGCGTGTACATATTGGAAAACTAAGTTTTGGTTCATGGTATTTGGTACATGCTATTTTGATCCATGGTATTGGTCCATGGTATTTGGTCCAAGTTATTGACCCTAGGTATTGGGTCCAAGGTATTGGTCCTACGTGGTTTTGGAACATGGTATTGAGAGAGGCCTAAACCTATATAAGGAGGATAAGATCATTAGGTCAGTGTGTGAAAGATGAGCAAGTATTGAATAGCTGATGAAGTGTGAGATCCAGTATGCAGGTTATGGGTTTGTGATGCTCCTATGTGGCGAATGAAGGTTGATGGACCAAGATCATGAAGACTAAAATGCATTATCATTATATGGTATGAATAGTTCAGATCTGAAAACTAACGTATGGTTTATCCATTATGTATGATGATTTGGGTATGTCTAAAGTAGAAAATTGCAGTGAAGGTATAAGTAATTATTTTCAGATCTGTACGTTGGTTTGCTTCTGTAAAAGAGTGTATACACACTAGTTTGGTTCATTAGAGTAACGTATACATGATGAGAATTGATATTTGAGGTTGTTTTTGGTTCTAGTGGTTGTTGCAGAGTTCTGTGTTCTGCTCTATGTTATGGCAACTGTGCTTTGATGACAGAGTTTCAGTGATTCAGTGTTGGGTGATTCAGAGATTGATGATTTAGGTGTAGTGCAGTGGTGATTGATTTTGAGCTTCAATGTTGTTGATGGGTCCAGTATGAAAATTTGATGAAATGTGGCCTTCATATATTGGTGTTATGTTCTAGGAGTATCCAATCTGAAAATTTATGAAACGTGGTCCCTGGAGGAAGAGTGAAGGTTGTAGCCTTCTGTAGGCAGGCGCCTACGTACTAGTAAATATATTGACTAGTACAAGAGCCAGGGGGTTGTAGCTCCCTTCTAGTAGTAGCTGGAGAACAAAAGAAGGTTGTAGCCTTCTTTAGGTGGGTGGCTACATACTGGTATGAGTCTACGCCAGTACAAGATTGTAAACAAGTTTTTCTTATATAAAGGAAGATGGCAGTAGGTGGTTTTTGTCCCGCATTGGGTTTCCACCTTACATCATGATGTTCATGTGTGTTTCTTATGTGTGATGATCTATTCTGTTTTACTACACCTGTTTACTGTTTATATGGTTAATGAAGTTCTGATGCACTAATTAAATATCAACATATGATGGATAAATTGAATCATAAGTTTATTGGATATACACTAGTTGCATTAAACACAGTTGCGTGTACATGCGGGTTCCCTTAATTGAAGTAGCGTATATGAATCAGAGTATGAAAAGAAAAAGTTATATTGATTTGCTAATATTGATTCACCCCCCCCTCTCACTATTATTTCCAACAATTAGAATCAGAGCAGGTCCTTCAGAAGAAGCTTGATCGCTCGAAGGAAGATCCATCATCATAAGTAATCAAGAAACAGAGGGAGCCATCAGACTGCCAATCTTCGATGGGAGCAATTTTTTTTAATGGAAGATAAGAACCACAACCTATCTACAATCACTTGGGATGGATGTTTGGGAAATCGTGGAAGGAGGATATACATTTCCATCAGCAATTCCTATAGATACGACAGGTAGAAAGCAATATGAAACCAATGCCAAAGATATTGCTATTTTATTGGGAAGTTTGTCAAAATCAGAGTTTGTCAAGGGCATGCAGCTCAAATCAGCCAAATAAATATGGGACAAAATCGTTCTGAGCTATGAAGGAGACTCTCAGGTAAAACGTGCTAAGCTTCAAACTCTCAGAATTCAGTATGAAACTCTTAAGTTGCATAGTGATGAAAGAATAGCTACCTACTTTCTATGTATATATGAGGTTGTCAATTGTATGAAGAATCTGGGTGAAGATATAAAGGAAGTTATCTTAGTTGAAAAAGTTTTAAGATCCTTATCTGCTAAATTTGAACCCAAAGTGTCAACCATAGAAGAAAAATAGGATTTGCAGAATATCACTATGATGCAACTTCACGGAATCCTAACTGCTTTTGAGATGAGAAAAGGAGGATTATCAAATATGAGAGAAGCCACATTTAAAGCATCAACAAAGGGAAGAGAAAAACTCAATGAATTAGGATACATTTCAGAAAATGAATATGAGGTAAACTTTGTCAAGAAGCTTCAACGGGGTTCTGGAAGGTTCAAAGGTAAGCTACCTTTCAAATGTTTTTCCTGTGGTAGAGTTGGTCAGTACACTGCTAGATGCCCTCATAACAAAGGAAATATATCTGAAGAAAGTAATAGAAGTTATTATACTCATGATGATAGTGATGGCTTGTCCAATAGTGGTGAAGATAATCAAGAAATTAAACTTCTCATGGCATATGAAAATAATGACATAGAAGAAGAAGAAGTTACCAAATTGAAAATTCAGTTGGAGGGAGTAACTAGAGTAAGAGAGTAGTTGAAAGATGTAGTGATATCATTAAGAAATGAAATAAATAATTAGAGTATAACAATCCAGAGACTTGAATCTAAGATCCTCTCTCTAGAAGAAGCTCTTGAAGAACAAGAACATGAAGTTCTCGAATTAAGGTAACAAGTGGAAGAAGGAAGAAAGAATGCAGAAATTGTGAAGAAAAAACATCTGGAAAAGGAAGAGCAACATCAGGGTGAGGTAAATATATTTAAAGGTAAATTAGAAGAAAAGGATAAACTATTACGATTTCAAGACAGTACTAAGATTTTGGATGATATTCTTAGTAGTCAAAGATCCCCTGCTATCAAAACTGGTCTTGGTTTTCATGAATCTGTTGAAGGCGAATCTAGCTCTCAGGGTGAGGCAAGGAACTCTAATGAAATACCTGAAATGCTCAACAAGGAGATAAGAGGTCAACCACATCAACAACTAACGAAAGAAATCCATCAAAGAAAATCTTTTACTCTAAACTATGGAAGTGATATTCGGTTATGTTCTCAGATGAATAATGTTGAGTGTTATGTATGTCATAACTTTGGACATGTTGCAGCAAGATACAGAAGTAGAATGGTTCAAGGCCATCACACAGAAAGATCATCAGTTTCCAAGTATTTTAAGGGATATTGTTTTTCTTGCAATATGTTTGGTCAAAAAGCTGTTGATTGCAATAAAAGGAATATGAAACATGTAAGATGTTATGCGTGTAACAAGTTTGGACATAAAGTAAAGGAGTGCAGGAGCAAAATTCAGACACCAAACCAAAAGAAGCATACATCATCTCAATCCTAGGGATTGAAGAAATAATTATTGTCAGAAAGATGTGGCATATCTTAGTTTGCAGACATGATAGACCCAGGGGAAGTTGAAAGTGTAAAACTTCAGTATTCCACTTTTCATACACAGCTATTATGAAGTGAAGTTGTGTATATACACGAGTTAGAGGCTTCACAGTCGCGCATATGGTGCTTCGAAGAAAAAGCAGCAGGACAGACTCAAGAAAAGAAGTCTGATATGGTACGGTCATTGTATGTGTTGGTTGGCACAGGTTCAGGGGGTGCATATGCTTCGAATAATGCATTGTTGGCATTATGGTTAGAAATCTTTGGTGTTGATGCTTATGTATACATCTTGCTACTTATTGTTGGTTGGCCAAGAGAATAGTATCGCAAGTTACAAGTCTATATGCTGGTGATAGATGATTATGGTGCAGATCATATATGGTGTATGATAGTTGTTAATGACTATCATGGTCTTGTTTAGATTTCTGGTCATAGTTATAAAAGGCATCTATATCATTTGATGTAAAGGTCATGAAAAGACCTACTTTGTAACCCCACCTTGCATGGGAATGATGATGTAATAATGTCTATTTCAATCACGTATAAACATTTGGTATATCCCAACTTGGTTAGGAGATTAATGTATGTATGAGTCGTTGGTGATAGGAAGGTCATACTCACATAGTTGAGTCATAGAGTCATGTTGTTCATTTGAATATATTTTTGCAGACTGTGCATGTGCTCAGGGGGAGCAAGGATGGTTTAGTACATATTAGCATGTACAAAGGGGGAGCTGAATCAAAGATTTCAGCATGTACTCATGGGGAGTATGGACATCATAATTAATATCAAAGGGAGAGAATATCTTGGTCCGCCATTTGCCCTTGATGTCAAAGGGGGAGAGTGACTTGGTGTTGTTGTTGCCATCAAATCCAAAGGGGGAGATTGTTGGCATTATGATACAGGTATGATACAGGTGTCCTGGATGGGAACTCACTCAGATGACAAATCATAGTGCAACAGGTCAATAGTAAAGATTTAATGATCAGAGAGAGGTATACGCAGGTTCACCTTGACAAAGGAGCGTATACACGTGGGTTAACAGACCAAAAGGAGCGTATAACATACACACGTAGTCTCACAGAAGGAAATGTGCATACATGTTGGAAAGCTAAGTTTTGGTCAGTGGTATTTGGTCCATGGTATTTTGTTCCATGGTATTTGATCTGAGGTATTGACCCCAGGTATTGGGTCCAAGGTATTGGTCCTACATGGTTTTGGACCATGGTATTGAGAGAGGCCTAAACCTATATAAGGAGGAGAAGATCATTAGGCCAGTGTGTGAAAGATGACCAAGTATTGAATAGCTGATGAAATGTGAGATCCAACATGCAAGTTATGGGTTTGTGATGCTCCTATGTGGCGAATGAAGGTTGATGGACCGAGATCATGAAGACTAAAATGCATTATCGTTATATGGTATGAATAGTTTAGATCTGAAAACTGACATATGTTTTATCCTTTATGTATGATAATCTGGGTTTTTCTGAAGTAGAAAATTGTAGTGAAGGTATAAGTAATTATTTTCATATCTGTACACTCGTTAGCTTCTGTAAAAGAGCATATACATGGTGGTTTGGTTCATCAAAGTAGCGTATACATGATGAGATTTGATATTTGAGGTTGTTGTTGGTTCTAGTGGTTGTTGCAGAGTTCTCTGTTCTGCTCTGTGTTCTGGTGACTGTGTTTTGACGATAGGGTTTTAGTGATTCAGTGTTGGGTGATTCAGAGATTGATGATGCAAGTGTAGTGCAGTGGTGATTGATTTTGAGCTTCAATGTTGTTGATGGGTCCAGTATGAAAATTGGATGAAACGCGGCCTTCATATATTGGTGTTATGTTCCAGGAGTATCCAATTTGAAAATTTATGAAACGTGGTCCCTGGAGGAAGGGTGAAGGTTGTAGCCTTCTGTAGGCTGATTCCTACATACTAATAAATATATCAGCTAGTACAAGAGCCAGGGGATTGTAGCTCCCTTCCGATAGTAGCTGGAGAATGAGAGAAGGTTATAGCCTTCTGTAGGTGGGTGCCTACATACTTGTATGAGTCTGCACCAGTACAAGATTACAAATAGGTTTTTCTTATATTAAAGGAAGACAACAATAGGTGGTTTTTGTCCCGTATTGGGTTTCCACCTTACATCATGGTGTTCATGCGTGTTTCTTATGTGTGATGATATGTTCTATTTTACTGCACCTGTTTACTGTTTATATGGTTAATGAAGTTCTGATGCACTAACTAAAGATCAACATATGATGGATTAACTAAATCATAAGTTTATTGGATATAAACTAGTTGCATTAAACACAGTTGCGTGTACACACAGGTTCCCTTAACTGAAGTAGTGTGTATGAATCAGAGTACGAATTGAAAAATTTATATTGATTTGCTAATACTAATTCACCCCCTCCCCCAAGTATTATTTCTAACATCAACATTATTACAATGAGTGGAAATATGACCGAGAATAATAAGTCCAACGGGAAAAAGGAAGTTGAAGCCACATGGGTGAGGAAGACTACTGAAAAAGTGCCTACATTCAATTTCCTGAAGGAAAATAAAGTATTCATGGAGACGAGGCAATTTATGGATGATGGGTCCTTGACCTTTAATGTGCAACCACCTCAGAACGACAATCACAAGATAGTGCCTATTGTGACATAGGAGGTGGATCTGAATATCTTGAAGTCCTTTCTGTAGAATTGTATGAAGCTCTTAAGGAATCAAAAGGTCACAGAGGCATTACAGGAGCTGATAGATTCTTGTGCTTCTAAGGAAGTACCATAGAGCAAGATGCACGAAGTGAATAACCTACATAGACACAAGAAGAGAATGAGAAAAGAAATGAGGCTTACAACATAGATTGGAGAGTATGATATGGACCAAGTGATCTTGGATCTAGGGTCTAATGCCAATGTCTTGCCAAGACAGACTTAAGAATTGATGGGGAAGACGAAGCTGTAATGGTGTACTATTTAGTTGAATATGGAAAATCAATAGAAAATGTTTCCCCTATGAAGGTTGTCTAATGTCATAGTGGACATTGACAGAGTGCGCACTACCATTGACTTCGAAGTAATTGAGATTGTGGATGATAGTAATCCTTACCCCACATTGCTCGGATTGGATTGGGAATTTACCAATATGGTTATCATTAATCTGAACAAAATGAAGATGATATTCAAAAGCAAAAATATGAGAGTTATTGTTCCATTAGATCCATCAGAAGGTGTGAGATATACAGAGCCCGTCAAAGAATAATATGGCATGGATGACGTTGATAATATCTATCAGATCACAGTGAAGGAAGATGAGTGGATTAATCCTAATGTAGATGGAAAGCTGATATGGGAGAAAAATAGTTCTTGCACTTTGGATTCAGACGAGGAGTTGGAGAACTGACAGAAAAAATTGCATGAAGTACCAACTAGGCAATGTGTAAGAATCATGAAGGCAATTCACTACATGATAGGTGAGGTATGTTGTTTTCCTGTGTATGATGGATTGGGTGATATAAATATATTCCTTAGGGATTATGACAAAATGGGTACCATATGATAAGATATTGTTAGCTCTAGATTAGGCATTAAGAGCTACTCTTTCCAGATGGCAGGTGTTGGTTCGTTGCACTAGGTGTAGCAGGGGGGTTTGAGGGGGGAGGTAGCCCCCCTCTATAGGGTCTGGGGCAGTGCCCTGGGGAATTTTTTTTGGACCCTATATTAGGTGGGAAAACCTACCTATGGTTTTGTGCATGGTTTTTGCACATGTTTTTGGGCATGATGGTTTTCTTCCCATGATATTTTGTAGATCCGGTCAAGGGAACTACCATTATGTTCTAATCTAGGGTTAATGGATTGGGGTTTAAGGATGCTTTAGCATGTATATATATGTACTGTAACATTTTTTTTTTTTCTCAGTAAAACTAGCTAGCCTGTTATATTATATTTACAGTAAAATGTTTACAAGCAGTGAAGCAGGACTTCCATGGCCGCCAGTGGCACCTTGGGTGATTTAGCTTTGACTCAAAAATCTCCCACCCAGGGGTAGCGTCAACAACACTTCCAAAATTCCTCCAAAAATACTGACTAAGGCAGGAAACCAATTCAATTTTCCCATCAACAGACCCAGACATATTGAATTAAACATAAGCATGCCTTCCCACGCAGGGGCGGTCTTCATAACCAGACTGAGGACTATACAAACAAGACAGACTGAGACAAAACATGACCAAAACAAACTGGACAAAATAAGAAACTGTAAGTGAACAGACATAAGGCTAACCCGTACCCATTGACCCACAGCAAACAAAATCCTTGCCCGAGCTGAGTGGAAACGGCAGGTGCTGGAACGCACGTAGGAAGGTCAGTCAGTGCCAGGAATTTTCTCCTCCACAATGGTGCACCATCCCTGACCCTCAGGGATTCCTTCCCACATGGCAGCCCATTTGTCCTGTGCTGAGCCTTGAGATTCCTTCGCCTAGGGGAGAGAGGGAGTGGCCATGATCTCCTTCCCTGAGGTACCCTCCCCACTTGATGGAGGCAGCACATGGCCCGCCTTTCCAGAGCCTTCTGGGGGTGGTTCCTCCATTCCTGGAGGCATCTCTCCTTCATTCCCTTCCGAAGCTTGAGTAAAAAGCACTGAAACATGAGCATTAATTCCTGGATTATCCTTGGATTTGCCCAGGGTGAACACCACCGAGCCAAATGCCGGGAGGGCTGGCTCCCCTTTGCTAGCGTTGCCAACCTCCATGTATTGCCCAGCCTGGAGTGGCTTGACCCCCGCCCTCCTATAGCAATAGCAACAGTAGCAATGGTGGTGCTCCCTCTCTGCCGGTGGGCGCGAGGAAGAGCCACGTCCAGAACCCCTCCTGCAAGGTTGCCGTTGTCGTAGCCTCGCCATGGGCAGTTCTCCTTCTCCCTTGATAGCTTTGAGCGATTTGTGAGGCCAACCAGAAGGCACAATTTGCCACCAGAACCTTCCAAGCACCACCACCACCTTTGAATTTTCCACAGAAACCTCTGAATTCGCCACCAGAACCTCTAAATTCGCCCCCAGCACCTCTGAATTTGCCACCAGAACCTCCGAATTCGCAACCAGAACCTCTGAATTCGCCCCCAGCACCTCTGAATTTGCCACCAGAACCTCCGAATTCGCAGCCAGAACCCCTGAATTTGCCCCCAGAACCTCTGAATTTGCCACCAGGACCTCTGAGTTCACCACCAGAACCTCTGAATTTGCCACCAGAACTTCTGAAATGCTCTCAAATTTCCGCTTTCTCTCAGAATAGGAACCTAAGTAGGAGCGTCGAGAAGCCCAGAAGGTAGCTTGAGGTGGTGGAATAGCCGCCCTCCTGCAAGTCTACGTCTGCGTCGAATGTCTCTGCAATCGCAGTTCCTTAACACCACCAAAACGATGCACTGATAACTGCACCTCCATGCCTTGATATCCCTCAACATTCCTTTGTTCAAAGCGCACCATAACTGCCGCCATCCCTTCAATCTGCTCAGCATTGAATGCTCAGAGCATAAACCTCGCAGGATTAAGCCTTTGACGGCTAAGTCCTTCCAGCATTTAATTGATCACGGGGCGGCACATGGTGGACATGTGGCTCAGCCTTGCGTGACGTGCCATCACCCGCATCCGGGGATATATGTACTGTAACATTGAAATGAATATAATGAAAAATCAATCTGGTAGTCCCGGTTTTAGGATCCAAGGGAAAATATCTGTGTATATTTGTTTTATGTTTTATTCTATAGCCATTGTTTATTTTGTTTTTAGAATTTATATGCAGCTAATTTTCGTACAATGTTAAAACCTATAGTGGGGTGATCACAAGAATAATATCGCAGATTGGAAAAAATGTAGGAGATTGATGTGGGTAAAATTTGGCTCAGTAAACACACAATTTGTAGATTATTATTATGGTCAAACTGATCCAAGGGATCATATACATTTCTGTATGACAACTTGGGAATACATTCCACTAGAGGAATGGGTGCATGGCTTTATACAGACAATGGAGACAATCCCAAAGAATTGGTTTTTGGAGACTGAATTTCGACATGGCACTGCTAGCTGGATGGAGATGGTGGATGGAATTGTGATGAAGTTCAGATTTGAAGATGAGTGTCCACATATAGATGCACCCTTGAGTATAGTTAAGAAGAAGCTTTTTGAAAATGAAGTTTCGGTTATCTGGTAGCCTGATTGGGCCACGCAGATCTGAGATCTGATAGAATGTTATATCCTCATTGTGGAAGAGGACGAGGATCCTCACAAAATTGATATCAAGGAGTTAGAAAGACATCGCAAAGTGATTTGGCCTGAAATAGAGATGCTAGCTATAATACAAACACTAAAAAAAAAAAAGTGATGTAGGGACAAAAGTTGAACCGAAGTACGTGACAATAGGAGATTACTTGGACGAAGACACTGTCAGTAAAATAACAAACTTTTTCCATGAACATTAGGAGTTGTTTCCTTCTAAATTTTTAGATATGAATGGCATTCTAGGGGATTTGGGAGTTATGAGGATTCCTTTGAAGCTTGATGCAAAGCCTGTTAAGTAGAGGCATTATAGACTAAACCCAAAATATAAGGAAAAGGTAAAAGGATAATTAGACAAGATGCTAGCAACATGGATAATTGAACTCTACGAAGAGTCTGAATGGGTAAGTCCCATGATAGTTTAAGAGAAGAAGGTGAAAGGGGAAATTAGAATCTATGTGGAATTAAGGAAGTTGAATGATGCATGCCTACATGACCATTTTCCCACCCCATTTAGAGATTAAGTCTTGGATAATGTAGGAGGACAAGTGGTTTACCCTTTTACAGATGGTTTCTCAGGATATCACTAGATCAGAATTGCACTAGAAGATAGACATAAAACAACATTTTCCATAGAATGGGGGTCTTCTCAGTACACAGTGATGTTGTTTGGATTGAAGAATGTGCCTACCATTTTTCTAGAGTTGTAATTGCAGTTGTCACAAATATGGCAAACCCCGACATGATAAAGGAACGAATGTTGTAGATACTAGCTTTAGAAGAAGACAAATTCATAGCAAGATTCCATTAATAGGTAAAGGAATAAAGGGAGAAAGCCTAACATGATAGGCACATAAAAAAGAAGATATTTTAGGAGGGGGATCTTGTATTATTATATGACAGTAATTTTGCAAAGTTCTCAGGGAAATTCAAGACACATTAGTTGGGGCCATATATTACCAAGAATATTATAGATGGTAGAGTTGTTTAGCTCATGAAGTTGAATGGAAATATGATTCCTGGGTGAGTGAATGGTAGTAGACTAAAGATATACAAAGATGATTATGTCCCTAGACCGTCGCACTAAAAAATGAAGGTGGGGAAGTCTTAGTACCACCTACAGTTGAAAGTGGGCACGAGACTATAAACTAATATGTAGGAAGGGACTTCACTAAAGGAAGAATGATGTGCGATACTGAAAAGTAGGGCAAAGTTTTAGGTAGTTGTGACAAAGAAGAGAACGGTGTACCAAAGAAGAAATTTGACAAAGTTAGCTGGAAATATGACCATTGGAAGGAAAAATGGAATTGTTAAAAAATAAATTACCATTGAAGGGTGCGGGAGAAAAGAATTTATGAAGCACAGCTGGATGTATCTAGCCCATAATTTCCTTAATGAACCAAATATAGAGCCAATCATGAGTCTCAGAATTCAAAATTGTTATAAAAACTGCATCTCGTGCCACATTTTACACTTGTTTCCTAGAGAGATTAGAAATTGCGCCTAAGGAAAGAAGAGTTATTGTATGTCTAAGAGGAGCTAGGAAGAGTTGGTTAGAATATTTAAGAAGAATAGGCTAAATGGTATCATGGAGTCACAAGCAGGAAATATTGGAGGAGAAAATGTGCCTATGTCCTCAACGTGTTTAAGGTTGCCAAGAAAGGTGCCTATTCAGCTGCAGGTACAACCACAGTCACAACCACAAAAGATGAAGGAGAAGAAACTAGCTGAGGTCTCTATAGTAGAATTGAGAACATCATTGTGGAAGAAGATGCAAAAGGAAGTGCAGTCGAAGAACACAGATGATAAGTGAAAAAATCCCATGCAGAAAGGGAAGAAAATGGTACAGCAAGAGGGACCCTAGTAGGTCCATGATAGTGAAGAATAAGTTGAATTCCATAGGAAGGAGACATAGGATGTGGAGATTCCCTCTATTCTCCAAAAATATATGTTGCCAAGAAAGTTGGGCGTGATGCCGGTTAGGGAGCCAAAAGAAGGAAAATTTGCTACATATACGTTGTTGTTGCCAGAAGAGATGTCATTCAAAGGAGAAGAGTTGGGGAATATTTTCCAACTCAAAATGGAAGACTGGGATTTCAACAACAGAAGTAAATACTCGTAGTTCGAGCCCAATAGGTACCTGAATAAAGTTCACTGTCCGAAGAGTGGAATTACGAGATTAGAGTCACAACAATGGATTGCGAAAGTGGGGAGAGTAGGACTTCTGAACATGTTGAATGTGCTACACTTTGGCTGAAGCCCATTAAGTATAACTTGCATGCGACAAATCCTCGCACTGGTGCATGATGATTGTATTTAGTTGGGGACAAGGATCCAAATTGATGAAATGCACATTAGAAGAATAATAACATTTCAATACCAGGGAAAGGTCCCCATGAATGAATTCATGGGTAAAAACAAAGACAAAGAAATGACCCAGATGATGAAAGACAAGTTCGGGTTGGTGAAGAAATCCCGTGACTATGATATAAATTCTATTGAAGATCAAGGTGTGTGCTTCACCAAACATATCTTAGAGGGGAAGATTATGAGGAAGTGTAGAGCCAATGAGGTTCCTTCAACAATGGTATCGTTGGTGGAGTAGTGCGCAGAATGAGTCTAGTTCAATTTGGATTAATATTTATATAAGGAATTTGTTATGGATTGCAAGGAGGCATAGGAAGAAGGCAAGGCCTTCCAATATGCCTAGTTGTTGATTCTTATTGCACTTATTGCATGGAAGGAGCCGAAATATTGTTAATTTCAAACTATGGAGGTAGATGTGTGTGAAGCAGTGAGGTATTCTTCACTATCGTTTATAAAGGAGCCAACCCACGCAACGAAGAATCAAATATTTTTGTGTTGATGCAGATGGATTTACATATGGTGGTAAATCAATATCCTAGACTGTCACTGAGCATGTACAAGTAGTACTGTCATATGGTGGAGATTAAGGCAGACTTTCATAGGTTATATGTGAAAGTGATGAAGGACCCAATAGAGACATGGCATCCATTGCCATATCTAGTAACAAAAGATGACTTCCTCATGATAGTGCAGAATTGGCTGGAGGAATGGATGAATCGACCTGGTGGAGTGATTGGAGGAGATGACGCAGAGAAAGGTACCTCACAGGGTGCGGGTACAAGTAAGAGATATGTTGTTGAACAACTAGAAGAAATAGAAGGAACAGGGTAGGAACACAAAGAACATCGAAGTGATGTGGAGGTATTAGAAGATTTTCCCTTTGTGATAAAGATGTGGCCAAGAAAGAAGCAGAAGGAAGATAAGAGAAAGGGCACAATGTCGCTTGTCCTCACTAATGGGGAAATTGATGAAATAATAGTGAAAATCCAGGAGATTAACATAGAGACCTAGGATAATATTGATGATCACTGCAAAGCGATCTTGGCTTAGGTGTAGCAGGGCATCGTGGAGCTGAAGGCATTGCTACAAGCAGTGAAGAAACTAGAAAAGGTAGCCCAGTCATCGCATTAAGAGCAAAGATTGGAAACAAGTTTCAGGATGAGGATGTTACATGTGCTAGCTAGGGCACTGAAGTTTGAAGCATAAGTAGATTAAAGAGCGAGCCAATATGTGGTGCAATGTCTAGCTAATTGTCGTTGCATTACCTCTTCATGTGCTTCATGAATTTCATCAAGGAATCATCGCAGAGATGTAGGAACAAGAGTAGTATATGATATTGGTTAAATAAAAGGCAGATTCGAAGAAAGAAACAATACAATAGGAGTTGAAGAAAGTGGCCAAGAAAAGGGAGGAAGCAAGGTAGCAATAAAAGTAGTTAGAGAGGGCCATTGCTAAGACCTGCAATATAGCTCTAGACGTGAAGGTCCGCAATGATGAAGCACCAGCAGAGAAGGTTGTGAAGCTTGCACTTGCAATCAAAGACTCAAAGAATTCCATTGCCAAATTGAAATTTGACTACGAGGTGTAGATACCAAAGTTGTAGATAAGATTGCAGCCAAGTACGTAACCAGAGGTTCAGGAGCAGAGACAAAAGGACCTCAACGCAACAATGAAAGGCATATTGGATACAGTGGAAGATTGTGGGAAGTTGCTCAATAATACGATGTAGACTTGGACCTCACTACATGAGGATACAAACATCATGAAAATTGAGGAGGAACTGCAGGCCAATCAAAAGTGGCACGATGAGATCCTAACAACTATAAAGACCTTACCAATCTTATAGATATTTGCCAACATTTATGAAGGGAAGAACCTCCAGGTACAAATGGATGATCTACAAAGGAAATCATAGATCTCACATGTGGGGACTCAGCCATGGCAGGAGGAAGTTGTGCAACTTTCGTAGTTAGTAGATGAAAAAATGAAGGAATTGAAGAAAAGGGAAGAAGATATACTGTAGAAGACCATTGGCCCTACTACAAAAGCTTTGCTAAAGGAAGCGCAACACAAAGAAAACTTGATCACAGAAACACTCTAGTAGTATAATTCAGTATAAAACGACATTGAAGTGAAGATCAAGAGCGTTGAAGCTGAGTGACTTGGGAGGAGTCACGGGTGATAATTGGGGGCCTATTGGGCAGGGCCCAACTTGGTCCAAATTTGGGGTAAAATACCTTGCAAAAGGAGTGGATCACACGGAGCTGGTGAAGAAATATTCATTGCACAAATTTTTAGGGCCTTATGGATGGGATAAAGCCCTTATTTTGTAATGGATATGGGCTAGTAGTCCTTGTTTTATGGATCCATGCTATGTAGACCATGTTTTGTTTTTATTTACGAATTGTATAAAAGGATATGTAATACTTTACAATCAAATAATATTAGGATTAGAATGATATAAGCATAAGTGAATCTCTGTTTCCATGTCTGTAGTCTGTAGTTTTAGAGAAGGATGCACAACTGAGTGCACAGACCACCTTCAGTTGAGTGCGCAAGTCAGAGAAGTGAATGTAATTGAAGATTTTCTTAATAAAGAAGAAGTTTTGTGAAAGTATTGTGTCTCTATACTTATTATTTCTCTATTGTTCTGTATCTGGTTATGTGCACTTTTTACTGAATTATGTGAAGAACTGTAAAATATACTACTATGTGTTGAAGTTTATGTGTTTTTGTATATTAATCATCTGCACAAAGTTCTTATGCATGTGAAGATAATATTAGTATAAAACAAAAGTAATTGCATGGCACCACTTCACAGATATCCATTTGGTTGCGGAATCCTAGTTTTGCAACCTCCCATAACTTCTTTGGGTGAGATTGTGATCTTCTTGTAGGTCATTGCAACTTTCACAGGAAGTGGATGAAAAACTGAAGGAATTGAAGAAAAGGGAAGCATAGCTACTGCACAATACTGTTGTTCTTGCAAAATAAGCTTTGCTGAAGGAAGCGCAACAAGAAGAAAAGTTGATGGTAGAAACACTCTAGTAGTACAATGCAGTATACGATGACATCACAATGAAGATCAAGGGCGTTGAAGCTGAGTGACTTAGGACAAGTCACGAGTGAGTTTTGGGGGCCTATTGGGTATGGCCCAACTTGGTCCAAATTCTGGGTAAAATAACCCATGAAAGGAGGAGCAGACTATGCAGAGCTAGTGAAGAAATATTCATCGCATAAACTTTTAGGGCCTTAGGGATGGGATACAACCCTTATTTTGTAATAGGTATTGGGTAGTAATCCTTGTTTTATGGATCGATGGTATGTGGACCATGGTTTTTATATAGATGAATTGTATAAAAGGATATGTAATACTTTGCAATCGAATAATATTAGGATCAGAATGATAGAAGCATAAGTCAATCTTTGTTTCCATGTTTGTAGTCTGTAGTTTTGGAGAAGGCTTTGCAACTGAGTGCGTAGACCACCTATAGCTGAGTTAACAGGTTAAAGAAGTGGATGTAATTGAAGATCTGCTTAATAAAGAAGAAGTTTTGTGAAATTTTTGTGTCTCTATACTTCTTATTTGTCTACTGTTATATATCTGGTTATGTGTGCTTTTTACTGAATTTTGTGAATAACTCTAAAAAATATTGTTATGTGTTGAATTATATGTGCTTTTGTATATTAATCATCTGTGCAAAGTTGTTATGTTGGTATAAAACATAAGTAATTACATGATGCCACTTCGCGGATATCCCTTCGGTTGCGAAAGCCTAGTTCTACAACCTCCTATAACTGCTTCAGGTGAGGCTGCAATCTACTTGCAGGTCATTTCTGAAAGGGCCAGTAGTTGAGGGTTTTATTGGTGTGCAGCACAATCTAAACCTAGGTCAAGCCCCCTCAAACCAACATAAGTAAATGGCATAAGGAAACTTGTCATCTATCTGGCCTAAAGCTACTCCTATAGCTTTGTCAGATGCATCAACATGGATGTGGAAAGGAAGAGCCCAATTTGGGTCTCTGAGTATGGGTGTAGTAGTCAACCTTTTCTTCAAGATTTCTAGGGCCTCTTGGCAACTTTTTGATTAGAAAATTTCAGATTCCTTGGCTAGAAATTCAAACAATGGTGAGGCTACTTTACTGAAGTCTTTGATAAATATCCTATAATATCCAGCTAGGCCTAAGAAACTCCTGATATCCCTCTTCTTTTGAGGAGTAGGGACCCTTTTTATGATGGCAATTTTATTTCGGTCCACTTGCAGTCCTTCCTAGGATATTGAGTGACCCAAAACAATCCCTGCTCATCAAGAATTCACACTTCTTGGGATTAAGTGATAGGTTCATTTCAAAGCACTTATTTAATACTTTCCCCAAGTTATAGAGAGCCTCCAGGAAATCACACCCGTAGGGGGTGAAATCATCCATATAGATTTCTACAGAGTCATGGACTAACTCAATAAAGATGCTAAGAAATTCCCTTTGAAAAGTGACATGGGCATTGCATAATGCAAAAGGAAGGACCCTATAAGAAAAGTTACCCCAACGACATGTGAAGGTTGTTTTATCTTGATCCTTTGGGCTGATCTGGATCTCACTATAACCACTAAATCCATCCATGAAAGAGAAGAACTTATTTCCTGCAAGACCATAAAAGACATGATCAATGAAAGGTAGATGAAAATGGTCTTTCTTAGTGGCTTTGTTTAGATCTTTGTAATCCACATAGATCCTCCATTTTTTGTTCTTATTTAGGAGCAAAAATAGAGGGGATAATCACTTACTATCTAGGATGGTGTAAATGAATCCTGCATCCAACAACTTCTACAATTCTTCTTTAACTATGTCTTTGAGGGTTGGGTCCATTCTCCTCTAAGGTTGGTTCACTGGTTTTCATTATTCCTTAATGTAGATGTGATGAGTACACACCAAAGGATGCACTCCCTTCATTTCCTTATAGCTCCAAGCAAAGGCATCCAAGTGCTCTTTTAGCATGTTGCACAACTTTTCTTCCTGATGGGATGAGAGTGAGGGGTTGATTTTCAATGTTTTAGATGGAACACATTCTACCATTTTGATATGAGTAGGACTTGACTCAAATAGGCACAAATCAATCCAAGGGTTATTTTTATATTTCTTCACCAGCTCATCAAGAGGCATGGTGTTGGGGGGATGGTTCTGGAGGATTTGATCAATGAGGTCATCTTCATCAGGCTTCCCCCCTCCTATAATAACATCTAGGGTACACATTGGGTAGGATGTCGCATGGTATACTTCATCTTCATCCTCCTCTTCCAACTACTACAATAAAAAAGGACATTGGTGAGGGGCAAAAAATGTCACCATAAGCTCATTGGTGATGGTCAAAAGAGCCTTCGTCACTAAAAACTGAATGTCACCAAAGATGTATAGGTTTTGTGGTGACATTCAAATTCTATCATCAATAATGTTTTATGATGACAGATAACGACCGTCACCATTTCATATGAGCAATGGTGACGGACCATAGCCTCCATCACCAAAAACTTAACATCACCAAAGGTGGCGTCGCCAAAAGTATAGGTGTTGTAGTGACATTCAAAGTCCGTCACCAGTAATGATTTATAATGATAGATAGCGACCATCACCATTTCATATGAGCAATGGTGACGAACCATAGCATCGGTCACCAAAAACTGAACGTCACCAAAGGTGGCGCCACCAAAAGTATAGGTGTTATGGTGACATTCAAGGTCCATCTCGAATATCGATTATAATGACAGATAGTTACCGTCACCATTTCATATGAACAACAATGATTTATTGTGATGGATATTTCATGGCTGTCACTATTGGTGCATATATATGGTGACGTTCGTTGAACATCACCAAAAGCCACCTTGCCATAAGTATAGGTGTTGTTGTGACATTCAAGGTCCATCACGAATAATGACTATAATGACAGAAAATGACCATCACCATTTCATATCAACAACAACAATTTATGGTTACAGACCTTTGAGGGTCGTCACTTTTTATGCGTATATATGGTGGCGTTCATTGACCATCACGATTTCATATTTTGGTGAGGGTCAAAAAATTTCACCAATGCTCATTGGTGATGGTCAAAATAACCTCTGTCACAAAAAGTTGATAGTATTCATTCCATATGGATATCAGGGCACAATGGAATTGAACCACCAACCTCCTACTTGTAAAACAGGTGCTCTTCCATTGAGCTAGAACCCTTTAAAGAACTAGACTTTGAAACTTCATAAATTGTAAATTCTACAACTTTTAATAGATTAAAGTCTCGACAATATTTTACTAAACAAGCAAAGAAACATCGAATTTGCAGGTCCCTACCTAATGGTTATCAAAGTTATGAAAAGTGGTTGAAGGGAAAAATACTTATGTATTAGAGAATCAATATGTTCAATTGAATACTCATTTAGAAGTGAATCTCTGAAGACGTTTATAACCTATAAATGACCTATAAATAACAAATGCACCAAATATTGAAAAGGAAATGAGATAAGTGGACAGCATATGGAAGAAGAGCATTGATGAAGATAGATGCAATATTTTATAGGTTGAGTGAAAGAAAAATCCCAATGTTGTTACTGTTTGGTGTTTAGATATATGAATGATATTTAAAATTATGTGCAAATGTAACACGGATCTCCGAAAACCATGAACGACATATGATGAAAAATATTATATCTATATCTATATATATATATATATATATATATATATATATGATTATAATAATTATATATCCCCTTCACATAAACCAACATGCAATTAGGAATTTCACAAGTCTGCACTCAAAACATGACAACAACCAACAAATAAAAAAAATTGACTTGGACAGAAAGAAATAGCTTCACCTTCATTCTTGAGTTTCTTCTATTTATTTGAATTTGACTTGTGACATTCTTTATCTGACAAGGAATCAAAATCATCACTAGTTTTAAATTCATCCAACACAGACTTTGGAGATCTCACTTACATCTTTGTTTTTGTTGGCATGCATGAAAACCATGGAGATCGATGTCGATAGTAGAATAAGATGTGCGTCTGCTACTCAAGAACACATTCCTTATTAACCATTGTTAGCTGACAAAAACCAAAGAGACAACACAATATCATTTTACAGAAAATCCCCTACCGAAATATAATCATAACTTAGCTAAGAAGTCTAAAATATGTTCTTAATTAATAAACTCTGTATTTGGAAATTTTGTTTCTTTATATTTAAAAAAGACTACATTGTACAACACTTCTGTCTATTTATTCAGGCAATTATATCATAGAATATGTCACACAGTAGCAATCTACAATACCTAAAATAAAAAGACAAATTTTGTCAAGAAAATAGATTTCGAAAAGAGCTTTGAAAACTATATGTTTGTCGTCAAAACTTTAATTAGTTTAACAACAAACTAGTTGGAATTTGAAAATCAAAATCATTCATAGGAAACAAACAGGGCAAGGGCCAAAGTCGTTATTCATACAAATAGAGCTAGAGTCTTTATTTCCATTGAATATAACTGAAATTTGTGCAGTGGTCTAACATTTAGAGCTTATTTGCAGGGAAGACTTGTCAATACCATCATTTTTGTTCCACGTCTGTTGTGTCTCTAGATCCATATTAGATATCTTGCTATTCTCACGCTCTACCTTTCAAGTATTGATTTCTGGCTGACCCTTTAAAAAACAATTCTACCACTCCATTTGATTTTTTTTGTCAAGAGAAATGGTAGGACCTTCCCATCCTCTATTTTACATCAATCAATAACCATCCATTAATGATATAAAGAATAATAGATATGCAACGAAGGCCAAAGATGTGCTTGTTGTATACCTATGTTCTAGGACTCATCTGACCTTACTAGTGCAAAGAGCTCACCCTAAAAAAATAACATCCATGTGGAATTTACAATTTTTTTTTTAAATCAAGCTCCAAGTAAACCAATCAAAATATGAACATCCTTTTGATCAATAAAATCTCTTACTTAAAATAAAAGTGGCCTAGAATTGAATGTTATATCAACCATGTCAGGTAACTAACATTTGGTGAGAAATGCAAGCCATGCATATTGGATTATTGAAAAAATTGATCTAATAAAGCTCAAAATCAAATAGATAACTTACAGCTAAGAAACACAAATAAATGAGTTACAACTAAGACATGGGGTTGCCCTTTCAATCCTATCGTTAAATAACTCTTCTTTATATCACAGACCATTAAACTTTTTCAGATGCCAGGTGGAAGTGGTACTGTAACATTAACCTCGGATAGAGTTTGTGTCCATGGCTACTTCTCAAGATCCACTCTATTACCAAAATTTGGGGCTGGATAACATGCAAAAACCATCAACATGAAAATGAAATCTACATCCTTGTAAAAGACTGGGAGGAAAAAAAATCCACAAATTGAAACAGACTGTAGGATAACTCATTCCTGCAACATGATTATCTTTTCATGAACAATAAAAAAAGAAAACAGGAGAAATGAAATTTCATTTTGACAATCATTTCCTTTTGCATATTCTATGAGCAATTGATCAAAAAAGTTATAACTACACATACTTTAGAAACCCTAACATATGTACACAACCGTTACACAACACTTCCGTGTGTGTACATGCTTTTCATGAAGCATACCCGCATATAGATTATTGTAGAATTGACAAGCAACTAGTTGGAGAGAGACCCACATATGTACATGCCTTTTTTAAGACAAACTTGCGTACAAATCTATAATTATTGACTTATTCCTTGGCTGTACCACAAAACTTCATTCTGACCCAAATCTAGGAAAACCCAGTAACAAACATACGTTGGAACATCATTATCACAAATCAGCCCATAAGCATACCCATGTACAGAATACTGCAGAATCGACACACTACTACTTGGAGAGAGACCTGCATATGTACATGCCTTTTCTGAGACAAACTTGCATACATATCTGTAATTATTGACTTATTCCTTCACTGCACCACAGAACTTCAGTCAGACCCAAATCTCGGAAAACCTAGTAACAAACATACATTAGAACATTATTATCACAAATCAAACCATAAGAAAATCATGTAGTCATTTTAGATCCACAAGATCTGATCCCACATCAAATTCCTTGTGCAACCTTATTTCAGATCAAACAATTCATCAATAGCCCATTACTTGCACATAAAACACTTTGATCTTCATCTCCTTATATAGCTTAGACCTTATCCAATACCACGGGTAAAATTATTAGTAATTTAGATGGTATTCCTGGATGGGATCAAGTATATGTTGTCGTGCTCATTACTATCGGCCAATACCATAGTAATGATCCCTGATATTTAGGATACCATGGTGTGGAAACTATACATGCTTTCTCTTCCCCATACCCGCGTGTGTACACAACTGTTCTTCACAGAACCTATGTGTATTTCTCAAAACACTACCTTCATCATTCTTCTATCTCTAGACTACTATGCCTTTTTCCAAACTCTTTGTCACATGTGTACTAACTTGTAAATACATCTTATTATCATCATGTTGACAATCTTCATCAAGTCGGTTTCCATCAAAGAAAAAACATTTGTCATAATGCCAACAACATCTTAGGTCAATCATGGTTTGTGAGTTGTTATTTCACTATTCTCTAATTTTTTCTTAATTATTATTTTGATACATATGAAATAAATAATAATTTACAGATCCATAAGTCTAAAGATAAATAAAACCTCATAATTTATAGTTTGGATTTTTAAGTATAATTTATCAAATCTGTTGTGACAAACTATCCAATGGAATATCCATGATATTTCACAGATCAAGAAATATTGTCATGTCTAGATTTCTTTCATTGTAATAGAGAAAAAAATACATATTTTTGGATGTATTTGGTTCCATTTATCGATTCTCTTTATTTGAGGTATTTTTGGTGGCATGCTCTTGTTTTGTTGCTTCATAATTATGTTACAATTATCGTGAGTCCTTTATTGAGATAGAATGGTTTGATAAACCACCTCTAAAGGGACCTTTCTTAGTCTACGAGGAAGGGGATAGTTATTGGATGTTACCTTTCAATCTCATGGTTGCTTTCCATTGTTATTTTGTAAACGTCTCCTCCCACATTTACCCAAATTCATAAGCTTGATGAGGTAAACATGAGACAAATGTCACTATGACATGAATCGACCTCCAAGCTCTAGTTAAGGAAGCGAGGCCTAAAAACTGAACACTTACTAACATCCTACAAGGACTACAAATCACCCAGGAGTTGAACAACCACCCTGGGTGATCAATCCCTTAGTTGGAACCTTTTTTCTCTGACCTAACACCCCAACTGTGCAAACAACAAGGCAAGGGTGCATTTACGAGACCCCAAATGCACACACAAGCCTACTTCCATGTGGTTATGACCTAAAATCCTCAGCTCAATGCTAACAATTTCGAGATCTGGGCCACCTTTTTAGGCTAGCCTCAAGACCACTACCAAGAACTACCTGTAACTTTCCAGAATCATAATTAACATGATGATAATGCCAAATATTCTAAATTGAAGATAGAACTTGACCTAGATTTCCTCGTCCATGAAAAAAAAATTCATCAAACATATGGCAGACATGTAAGCTACAAGTCATGAATGCATATATGATCATAAACTGATAGTCTTCATATGAGAATCACCAAGAAGGCTCTGAGCTCTGTCTAGCTAGCTGTAATAACACTTGTTAGTCTTTGCATTCATCAACCATTCAAATACTTATCAAAACATGTCAATAGAAATAGATAGAATACATTATATAACCAACATATAAATAGAAAATAACCAACATAGAAACCATATCAAATTAGTCATAATGTCAACATGATAACTGATACAAGTGCTCATAAATCACAATTGGAAATTAGCTCTTATTAACATATGAAAATGCCAACCAAATCATGGACTTCCATGTACCACTCGACCATATATTAGGTTGAACCAAATCTCTCTTTTAGCCAATCACCCTCGTGCCATATTCCAAGCATGAATGTGGGATCTCATGGAGTAAGCCAAGACAAAACCAACCAAGGCTTCCAAAGGCCAAACCACTTCAACCCTCAACCACAATGATTCCAACTTTATGGTCCAGAAATCACTAACATCAACCAAATAGGTCTCTACCCAAGTTTTCCAGGGCTCCAAGAACTAATAACTCAGCTCACAACCATCCAGGGCTCTAGAGAATTTGTTCCAACTTTGGCTCCAAGGATTAGTAACTCAACCCACTAAGGGCTTTAAAGTGTTTGTTCAATCCTATGGCTCCAGGAACTAGTAAGTCAACCCAAGTTGTTCCAGGGCTTCTAGAGTGTTTGTTCCAACTCACAACCATAGAGAACCTAAGCACCAATCAGAAAAACAAGTGGAAAAAATCACAACACCATGCCTATTCATGAAATGGAAATTCAAGGCTAAAACCATTGTCAATCTAGGAAAATATTCATGCCAATGACAACACATAACCAAGGAATTACATGCATATACCATGCATCCAAAAGTTAGCAAGGAAATCGCACATGTAACCACTTATCTGTAAAGAAATCCAACTGTAGTTGTTGATCCAATTGTATTCCTTGCACTTCCTTGCCTTGTTTCTCTAAATCTAAGTGAATACTAGAGTGCTCCAAGCATGCTCCAAGAATGATCTAAGTGTGTAAGAGTATGAGAGAATGAGAGAATGAATGAGAGAGAAAAAAATTGAAATGACAAAAGCTAAAACTGATCAAAAGTTGTGAATTGTTTCTTTGAAGCCTTTTTATTATTGAGGCCTCTATTTTCTTCATTTTCATTCATTTTACCTCTAATTTCTCTTACATTCAAATCTGTGTCTCTTCGCATTATTTTTCTCCTATTTTCCTTTATTTTCATAATTAAATTCCAATTATTGCCTCTATGCCTTTTGCCAAATTCCATAGCCATTAATTAATCACAAGTGATGCCAACTAAAATGGTTTTACAACATTCAACTCATAATATGTGTCCCATGACCTCGGTCTTATTTTATTAACATGGAAAATCAATCAGGGGTTGTTAAAAACCCCTCCCCCTTGGGGGAAAAATGTCCTCAATGTTTAATGACACTTATAACCTGAAAACATGTACTTCCCATGGAGATTTACAAGACAACTCGATGCAACATTTACATCACACAAAACTGCTTAAAACATGACCATAGTTCTTATTGGAGCTTTATAACACAACTCGGTGTAGTATTTATAACACACTACTTATTACATATTTATAACACAACTCATTGTATTATATACAATACACACACACACACACACACACATATAATACAAAACACATAAACCAAACACATCTTCTCAACTAAAAAATAAGGTAGGATACAAAACCCACAACTGATCAACCATCTCCCATGTAGCTTCATTAGGCTGAAAGTGCTTCCACCACACTTTAACCTACGCGATTACTCTATTTCATAGCATGAGTTGTTTCCACTACAAAACGCACTGAGGTTATCACTATACATACTCTGGCTCCAACTGGAATATAGACCAATCAATCATGTGATCAAAATCCTAGACATACCTCTTAAGAAATGAAACATGGAAAACATCATGGACTTTCAATATTGGTGGCAGTGCAAGTCTGTAGGTAATTAGTCCAATCCTCTCAAGGATCTCAAAAGGCCCACAATAATAAGGTGCCAACTTGGCATATGATCCACTCATCAAGGAACTCCTCTTAGGCTTGATGTGCAAGTACACATGCTCCCCAACCTGAAATTCCTTGAATGCCCTATGCCAATCTGCATAAATACTTTTTCTGTATTGTGATGCCTTTATATTCCTCTTGATAACCTGCATTTCTTTCCACATCTTGACTAACATATCTAGTCCAATCAACACCTTGTTCACTAGATCACTCTAGCTGATAGGATTATTACAAATCTGCCCCATAAAGAGCCTGAAATGGACTCATCCTCCATTAGTGGAGTTTTGAGATCTAAAATGGGCCTCCTAAGGAAATTAAAAAATAATAGTGGAAATAATAAAATAAGATTAGATTACATCATCAAATTTTAGAGGAAAGAAGAAAAACTATTTTTTTCAACTTATCTCACTATGGATTTACTCAAATTTTGAGTGGAAACATTCATTGGATACATAATTTGATTCCTCATCCAATGAGTACCCATGTTGCATACTTTCGATGGACCCTGATACACGAAACAATAAGAAATACATGAAAAACGTGATTGCAATCACATTTTTTCATGTTTTTCTCATTTTTCCTGTAGCAAGGTCCTTCGAAAGTATGAAACATGGATACTCTTTGGATGAGGAATTAATTTTTTCATCCAATGAGTACTCCCGCTCTAAATTTGAGTAAAACCTTAGGGACATAAGTTGAAAATATGAGTTGAAAAATTAGCTTTATTATTTTATTATTTTTTAATCTTTTTACTTTTTTACTCCATAAATGGTGAATCATCCCCCATGGCTGACATCATCATCTTGAATCCGATTAGTTCTTATAAAGTTTATTTTGGTTGTACAATTTTCTTAGGAGGCCCATTTTAGACCTCAAAATTCCCCTAATGAAGGATTCCTGATACCCATTATTATATGCCAACTCTACCAGTGGAAGATATTCATCCCAGTTCCATTGTTGATGCATGTCATACATCCTCAACATATCCTCAAGAATCATGGTAACCCTCTCTATTTATACATCTATCTGTGGATGATAAGTTGTACCGAAAGCCAACTCCATCCCCAATCTTGCAAACAACTCCTTCCAAAACCTAGAAGTGATCTTGATCGGGACCATGGGGGGAGGCCCCCAAGATCTAAAAAGTTGAAGTGCCAAAAAAAAAGGAAAAAAAGAAGAAGAGAACACACAGTAAATAAAAACACAAATAATATTTTTTTATTAAAATAGAGAATAATTGTAAAAGCTTCATTGTGATGGACAATCTGTCATTTTACAAAATGTGACTTGTTACTTATAGCTTTTTTTTAGTTGCAATACCACAGGAAAATTCCATTGGTGGGTAAATGCCATGGATAAATGAATACCATGGGTAGATGTCACTTACAATACCATGGGTGGATGAATACTATGGGTGGATTCCACTTACAATACCATGGGTGGATGAATCCCATGGGTGGATAAATACCATGGGTGAATGAATACCATAGGTAGATGCCACTTTCTATTCGGATAATTCCTCCCTCCTTAAGAAGCAATGGTCTCCATTGCATGAAGTTCCCTCCTAAAAATCTTGTGTTGAATATGAGGAGCCACTAAAGAGAATGGTTTTGTGTTGTTAACCCATAACCATGATGAACGAAAATCCAAGGATAGAGATATCGTATAATGCTTGTGACCAATTGTGATACTTATAGTGTGTGGCCTAGAAAATGGACTTCGATGAAGTGTGGGTTTTTGGATGACCCATAATCATGAAAAATGAATATCTGAGGATAGAGATACCATGTAATTCTTGTAACCAACTATGATACTAACAATGTGTGGCCTAGCAAATGGACTTCGATGACAAGGATTTTGTGTGGCTGATCCATAAACGTGATGCTAATTGTTGATTAAGTAACAACTACCTACATAACCTGGGGTGGGAGGGAAAATTTCCAAAGAACCAAAGTTGAATGTTGTTATGCCAAAACTAATAAATGTGAAGCAAGTGCCTACTAAAGCAAGGTGGGAGGGCATGTCTCCAAAGGGAACCCGCTCTGAATGTTGCTCTAGATATAGAAACTAATTTAAAATGGGCATAACTTGGTCAATATAACTCATAATATTTATTATAACCTATTTTTGGAAATATAATGACCATCCTGCATCTTCCTAATTGATTGAAATCCCTATTTTGACACTCTAGAAATTCAGATTCGTGCTGCAATTGTCCTCCCATAAAAAAAAAAGGTTGATTTTAAATCAACGATATCTTCCTCATCCGAACTTTAATTCAACCATGTTTTTTTTTTTAATTGGGAGAATTTTCAAGAGGAGTTCCTATATGCAATAATTTTTCTGAAATTCTGCACAAAAACTGCAAAAAATGATAGGATATCCACCATCCACAAATTGTTGTTAGAAAAAAAAATTGCAACACAACTGATTTTAAATCAGCGATATCTCCCTCATCCGGACTCCAATTCAGCGGATTTTTTCTTCGAATTTGGGTATATTTTCACAAGGAATCCATATATTTTATTTTATTTTTGTAAATTTTGTACCAAAAATTTCATATATGATTTACAAACACGCCACCCAAAAAATTCCTGCAAAAAAATGAGAAAAAAAACTTCTCGCTTTGCCGAAGAAAGAGTTATGTGGAACTCGTAGCACGTTCATGAATTTTTTTTAATATTGCTACAAAAATCTGAAACTAAAATATGTGTCAAACCCTCATTCCCATGGAGTTGTAACCTGAATTTAATACCATTAATCTGGATCTTGGGGAGAGGCCCCCAAGATCTAAAAAATTGAAATGCCAGAAAAGGAAAAAAATGAGAGAACACAGTAAATAAAACTACAAAGAAACATTTTTTTATTAAAATAGAGAATAATTGTAAAAGCTACATTGTGATGGAAAATATGTCCTTTTACAAGATGTGACTTATTACTTATAGTATTTTTTTAGTTAGAATACCACGAGTAAATTCCATGGGTGGGTAAATATCATGGGTGAATGAATACCATGGGTAGATGCCACTTACAATGCCATGGGTGGATGAATACCATTGGTGGATAAATACCATGGGTGAAGGAATACCATGAGTAGATGCCACTTTCCATTCATATCAAAACTTTGCATCTCTATCTAATATAATCATCTTAGGAACACCATGCAATCTCACGATCTCCATGATGAAGATCTTAGCTATCTCACTAGTTGAATTAGAACTGAGATACCCTACTCAATGTGTCAACCACGACCATGATGGAATCACGCTGCTTTTATGTCCTCGACAAAATTGTAATGAAGTCCATGGAAATGACCTCCCATTTCCATTCTACAATTAGAATTGGCTATAATAAACCAGTTGGATGCTTACACTCTTTTTTTACCTTCTAACAGTCCAAACATCTCGAAGCAAACTCAACCACCTCTTTCTTCAAGTTCATCCAATGATAGAAATTCCTAATTTTTGCTTCTAATATCCCGGGTGACTTGAATATGACTTGACATGAAACTCCCTCAAGATAAACTTCTTGAGCTCATTGTCATCTGGCACATAAATCATGTTCCTGAATCTGACCAAGCCATCTGTTGTGAGGTGATACTCCTCATTGCTATCATCTTCACCCTGCTATTGTACATCGCCTTTAGTTTTTGGTACGTATCATCATGTTTCCCCGCCTGTAAGATCCGCTCCTATAAAACTGTCCCATAAGAAATTATAGCTAAAATATGATTCACATGCACTCTTCTACTGACAGCATTTGCAACCTTGTTCTCATTGCCCTTGATGTACCTGATCTCAAAGGAAAACTCATTGAGAGTAGCCAACCATTTATATTTCCTGGAATTCATATTGGGTTGAGAAAACAAGTACCTCATTCCACTATGATCACTCATCAGAATAAATCTCTTGCCAAGAAGATAATGCCTCCACATCTCAAGGCATGAATGATAGCTTCCAACTCAATATCATGAGTCACATAGTTCTGCTCGTGCTCATTCAAATTCCTTGACTCATAGCAGACCACCTGTCCTTCCTTAATTAAGACTCCACCAAGTTCTCTCTTGCAAGCATTTGTACAAACCACGAACTCCTTATCAAGATCTACAATTTTCAAGATCGAAGAATTTATAAGCAAATGCTTCAACTACTCAAAACTAGTTGCACACTCCTCATCCCATTCAAACTTATTTCCTTTCCTCTGCAAATATGTGATAGGATAGGAAATCTATGAGAAGTTCTTGATGAACTTCCTGTAGTAACCTGCTAATCCCATGAATGATCTAGCCTCGTCCATATTACTAGGAGCTTTCCACTCCATGATAACTTTAATTTTTCTTGGGTCCATTTCTATGCCTTCCTTGGAAATAACCTGTCCCAAGTAATGAACTTCAGCATAAAATAATTTGACTTTCTAAGTTTGTCATACAACTAATTCTCTATCAGCAATATTAACACTACTTCTAGGTGCTCTAAATGCTCTTCCTCCTTAGAATATATCAATATGCCATCAATGAATACTATCACAAACTTGTCTGAATAAGGATGCAACACATTGTTCATCAAACACATGAAAGTAGTTGGAGCATTAGTAAGGACAAAAGAAACAACCACAAATTCATAATTCCCATACTTGGTAAGAATTTGGTCTTATAAATATCTTCCTCGTTGATGTGCACATGATGATATCCTGATCTCAGAGCAATCTTTGAGAATAATGCTGCTCCCTTCAACTGATCAAACACATCATTAATTTGTGGCAAAGAATACCTGTTCCTGAAAATCACTTTGTTCAACTACTTATAATCAATGCATAATGTGAGAGTACCATCCTTATTCTTCACAAACAACACCGGTGTACCCCAAGGTGACACACTTGGCCTTATGTATGCCTTATCAAACATTTCCTTAAGCTACAACTTCAATTCCACCAACTATAGAATACTCATTTTGTAAGGTGTTGTTGGTGTTGGTGCTACTCCAAGTACCAACTCAATGGAGAAATTCACTTCCCTATGTGGTGGTAACTTTGAAATCTTTGTTGATAGCACATCCTGAAACTATTACAAAATAGGATACTTCATCAAGAATTCATCATCGTTAACATTTTTCCCCTTGTCATTGGAAACATGTACTGCAAATAATACACACCCTTTTCCTGCAACTGTGCTTTGCTTGCATAATTGTAACCATTCTCATTGATGTAGGCTTCTTATTTCCCTACAAAATTATCATTTCCCCGTCATCATCTAGGAAAACAATAGCCTTATTATAGTAGTCCACCTTAGTCTTGTGAATGTACAACCAATCCATGCCCAAAAGCATATTGTAGGATCCCAGTGGAAGCACATTTATATGTGCTGATGTAGGCATACCATTCAACTCTAATGCATAATCTCTCACCCAATGATGAACTCTTCTCTTGGTTCCTATAGCCAATTGCACCATCCAAGATTCTGAATGAACTTATTTATTCAAGAAACACTTATACACCACTAATATAACTATATTTAGATCAAAGGTCAATCAAAATGGAAATAACTTGATCATAAAGATTACCTTCCATCTCAATAATGGATGATTGTCTGACACCCTCATCCCACGTCTATCTAGGTAACCAACCAATCGGGGTGAATATGCGACGAGAGGCCACTATAATTGAATTCAACCTCCTACGTGACCTTAAGGAAGTGGAATTGACATAAACACATCACACAAACCTTCCACATCAGCAACAAAACTCCCAAGAGACATCTCAACCACTTAGGTAACTAGCCCCTAAGATCAACTGAAGTTTTAATGCATCAAACCCCTGAACGCTCCATTGGTATGGACCGGTGTGCGTCTAGGAGGTTCCAGATGCTCCCATGGCAAGGTAAAGCAAGTGTCTGGGGACCTTTTATCCTCATACCTATTCCTGCGACTCTGAGATTTGTGCCACGTTTTCAGGCCCAGAGCCCAGGTCACTACCCAAAACTCAATGGCACCCTTAGAAATGAATTTACACAATAGAATAATGATACATTTGCAAAAACATTGACCAGGACTAGGGTGGACCCCTACCAGCCATGACATGCATTTCGTCAAACATGTCACAAACATGTAATCTATAGGTTTAAACAACAGATCTGAGCATAGGGGTCTCATACTTATTTGAGAATCACTAAGAAGCATTGCTCCCTTATATCATTAGTTGCATTATCATATATTAGGTCATAGATGCATTTTTCATTCATTTGAAAATCAAACATGAGGAGAGCCATACATCACCATTGTCATAATGCGTGCTTATAACCAATATAATAACAATAGAAATATCAAGGATACATTAACCATAGAATCCACATATAAACCAATACATTTACACATAATATACCAAGTAAATAACCTCTTATTAATGAATGAAAAAGCCAACCCGGTATGGGACTACCACATTCCACCCGATCATAGATTGGCTGAGAAAAATAGTTCTTCATCCAATCACCCCCGTGCCATATTCCAAGCATGAATGTGGGACTCAAACCAAAACAACCAACCAAGGCATCTCAATGCTAAACCACCTCACCTTCATCAATAGAAACCATGATTTACCACAATCCACACCATATCACTAGGCCAAAACAATAAACATGTAATAATAGACTTTACCATGATCTCCACTAGATCACTAGGCCAAAACCAGCATGGATGCCACTAGATTCCTTCACCTACACCGTGAGGAATTTTCCTGTCTCCTAGTCTCTTAGGATTTACTGCAATCCACTCTAGATCAGTAAGCCATAAACTGACACTTCACCCTCTAGGTTTTGTTGTATATCTAACCATTCACTGGTAAGGATTCCTAGGCCTAATAAAGGTAAACCACCTCTATGCTTTACCGTATATCCCACCAGTAACTGGTCGAAGATTCCTAGGCACACAATACCTGGCTTTACCGCAACCCATAGTCCAGTTTAGGGGTCACTAGACCAGTGTCTTTACCACAATCCACGGTCTGGTTCAGGGATCACTAGGCCATGTGTCAAAATTCATAATGGGTAAAGGAGGAAAACGTCTTCAAAGTGCAGAACTGGAGATTAAATATTTGCAATACTGCAATAATGAGTTACAGAACAAAGTTGAAATACTGGAATGGAAGTTGAAGCAAAATCAAACCTTAATCAATCAAATGGCCAGTACATTAGAAACAGCAAAAGACTTTCAAATTGAGCTCGAAGTGAAAGAAAAACTCATTCATGCACTTCAAATTAAGTTAAGTGAAAAGAAAGATTTACTATATGCATAATGTGTATAGAAGACAAATGCAAGTTGTGACACAGAAGAACTCATCACAATAGCAAATGAAAGTTGTGATACAAGTGATCTTATTCAGCATATTAATGAAGGTTGAAACATAGATGATCTAATCGAGCAAGTTGATATAAGTTGTGACACAAGTGATCTCAACCCTCCAGTTGTACTACTTAATGAGGCAACAAGTACCGAAGACCAAATTGAACAGTTTGATGCAACATTTCAAACAAATTCCATGGATCCGTTTGACTAACTTCGTCATGGAACAAAGGAGACAACTGACCTCATCCAACATGCTTGCAAAAAAAGAATATCTCACTACAGGATTACAATATCTTATGCTCCAACCTACATATCATATTTTGCTTCACAGCAGAAGCAAAGGTTTGAATCCATGTGGACACTTCTAATTTTTTTGGAGTCTTCTACATATCATATTTAGCGCAGCAGAAGCAAAGGGTTCGAATCCTCTCTTCGAGTAGGCTATCGTTTGTTTCACCTTCACCATACGCTGCCATACGGAACTTCTTAAAATATTTTTTAACAGTGTGCCTTACATTTTTAAAGGAGATACATTTTCTTTTAAAGTGATTCCATTCACTTTTTAACTCACTTTTTGAAAGAATTTCATAAAATTCTATTAAATGGGAGTTTAAAAGAAATTATAAAAATTTATTAAAGTTTTGGAGTGATAAGGTGTGTTTTATTTTTAGTGATAAGTGAGTGGAATAATAATGTATTTTTTAAAAGGAAATATTCTTTTGGAGATACAAGGAGTGCTTAAAATTTTTTAAATCAATTCACTTTATAAGGTGATTTCATAAAATTGTTTTGGAAGTAAAGTGAATCTTTTGTAATGGAGTGATAAAGTATAATTTCTTTTTTGGAATAATAAGTTGTAATTTGGAGAAACAAGGTGTGAATTTTATAAATTTTTGGAATGATAAGGTTGTAGCTCTAGGTGGTTTGAAAAAATTTATTTAATTTTGAAGACAAGTTGCTTCAAGAATTTCTGAGCTTGGCATTCTCATTGCTTGAGAAATTTCAATCACAATGTTGTTAAGGTGAAAGATGATGTACCTAAAATATTTAATATATACATATTTTTTGTGGTGTTGATGTGTCCTAGATCCGCCTGAATTGAATAAGGGGATCTTAGGTACACCTTGTGTAGTGATTGATTGTGCATGTTTTCGTGTCTAGTTGACACTACAAATATCTTATCTAAAACACAAGGAGTCTAAAGCAAGTGAATGAAACAAACACATTAATCAAAGCACCTGAAATTAAGAAGCTGTAACGAGCATTCAATCAAGCACAAACAATAAAATGCATTTTCACAACTACAACACATAATCAAAGTTGGCAACATCAACATTCGACATAAAAAAGAAATTCAACATCATTCACTCAAGGCAAATAGAGTTAATGAAGTTGAAAACTCAAGAATTCCAATGCAAAGTCTACATCAACATTCAATGACAATTATTCATTGTATAACTTGAAAATAATTGTTTTGTAAGTCAACTTGTAATCAAAGTCAAATTTAGTTGATTTGTAAGGTTGCATTCTCGGTTGAACCTGACACCCAAGCTTTGACTTGATAGGGAATCAATTAAACCAAGTGAATCCATTCTTTTTTAACTGAGTCATTCAAATCATTGTAAGTGTTTCTCTTGGGTTCATTTTCGATCGTATTCAATACCCTTCTTTTGATCAATCAAGAGTGTGAGTTCAAGCAAGTGAAAAGTTCACAACATCAAGCGAGCCTGAAACTGAGTGAGTTCAACTTTAATGAAAGCAAATATTCAAATAACAATCAAGACTGTTCATATCTACAACAAGCAAGTGTGAGTTCAAGGAAGCAAGCTCAAGCATTCAAGCGAGCGAGTTCTAAAAATCCAACAAGTATTAAAAGAAAGCGAAAAGCATTCAGTTGTTACAGATTCTTAACAATTTGATCCTCTCAACTGCTGAAGACATGGTACAAATCAGCAAAGCAACTCTTGTTGATACTTCAATGAATCTACAACATGCACATGAAACAATTGAGTTCTTCAACTAGAGTCGTGACTACAAAGAGATGAGATACAACAGAAGAGTGTTGCTTCCAAGTCATTCAACCATACAGATGAAGATAAAGATGTTGATTCCAAATCACTCATACAAACAACTTCAAGTGTAGAAGTTGTTCATGATCAAATTGAACTTGCTTCTTCCAAACCAATCATCAAGCCATGGGAAGCACTCCAAAGTAACAAAAATCAATGAGGATTAAGATATGACAAAGATGAAAACAACTTGCATATCCCCAATTATTCTAAGTTGATCAAGTTCATCAGTGCAGGATTTCTTGATCAAATAACATCAACAAGCCATGAGAAAGTTGAATACAAACCCACATGCAAACATTGTCAAAGAAAAGGTCACATGGAAGATCACTATTTTGATCTCCATCCTTGTCACCATTGTGGCAAGCAGAATCATTCATCAGAGAAATGTTGCAAACAACACTAACCTGCCAGATTAAAGATCGATTATGCATGGATTGATCCTTGAGAATGGTCGTCAACATAAAACAATTGTATAAGTTTTAAAATAGAATTCAATCTCACCTATTGCAGCCAATAATCAAATGAAGATGGTACTCTCATGCACCTGAAAGCAGGAGTACAATAGTGAAACTCTCCTACGCCTAAAGGGGGGAGTTTAGAATTCAAAAATCAAATGCAGATGATTGTCTCTCCTTTCAGATGACAAAGGGGGGGATTACGGGTGGTTGTCAGACTGAAAGTCTTGACAATATCATCAAAATCATCCAGTAGGCATCTTCAAATCAGCCAGTGAGCATCATCAACAAATCAACCAGTGGGCATCATCAAAGAAACCAGTGGGAATTCATCAACATCAAAGTAGCTAGTGGGCATTCTCAATATTTTGTAAGTGAACAAAGGATGTTGATTGCAAGAAAAGGATAGATGGATCCTTTTGCAGCTTGGCACATGATGGAGTTGTCAAGCAAAGTTTCAGAGATGAATCAAAGTTTCAGCTGACTCATGTTCTCTTCGGATTGGATTTATTTTCAGCATCCAGGTTTGACGGTTTTTCAGGTAGTGTTTTTTGAATATCAACAGTTTCAACATGAGAAATTAGAAGATGGATCCTAGTTCTTATTTTGGACTTATCATTGAGGAGGGGAATGTTGGCCTCACTCTCATGTCTTTAAAATAGTTATAAGACAAAAATAATTAAATTAATTAAAACCAAGAAAGTTGGATTTAATCCCACCTTTCTAGATTGAGTGTTTTCCTCATTGATAGGAGTCAGTTTAGGCTTAGTTGGTTGAGAGATTATCTCCAACTAGTTAGGCTCCTAGATTAGTGTTTGGTTGAGATGTTTTCTCAACCATACTGTCCAATATAGACATACTATCTTGAGATAAACTTCCTCATGTATTTATTTGTACTATTATCATTATTTCTACATGCATTGCATTATGAGAGGAATACAGTAAGGCTGAGGCCTTTTCCGCCATTTTTATATCTATGGTATTTTCTATGTGTGTTAATTCTGTTTAATATTCTACAAGATCCACCTCACTCAGCTTCGAATCCATCTGAAAATCCATCTCAACCAAAACATGAGAATCCCATCACACCATGGCTATCCAGAAACGGAAAGGCTAGGCTTAAATCACCTTCACACCTAGAAAAACCCATGTCATGACAACAAATAACCACATGCAATACCATGCATCCCAAATATAGCAAAGAAAACACACATTCAAATTGCTACTTGCAAAGAATCTTTTTGTAGCTACTTGATCTTGCTCTTCCTTGCTTTCTCCTTCCTTCCTCTTTCCTTATTTTCTTTTCTTGATCCAATGCCAAAGTGCTCCAAGAAAAATCTATGTCCAAGAGTGAGAGAGAGAGAGAATAATGAGAGGGATCTAAAACATAACTGACCAAAATCTACCCTGACCAAGCCTGAGTGAAATCTTGCCAACTGATCCTCAGAATCCTTTTTTATTAATGAGGCCTTTATTTTCTCCATTTTCCATTATTTTCCTTCATTTTCCTCCTCACATGCAACCTATGACCTATGACCTTTCACCTTCCTTTTCTCCTAATTTCCATTATTTTCATAAATAAAATGTCAATTAATGCCACTTTTCCTTTCCAAAGCCTTTTCCATTGCCTTTTGCCAATTTACTTAGCCATAATAAACCAATGAACACCCACACTAGGATTTCTTTCCCAACATTCAACTTGGAATAAGTGTCCAATCAACTGTGGTCTTATATATTTTTTACATGAATTTTTAACCAAGGTTGTTACATAACCCTCCCCCTTGGGTGAACACCATCCTTGGTGTTCAATGGCACCTATAACCAACAAGATTGCTGAAAACAAAACTTACTGCCCATGGAGCTTTATAACATAGCTCATTGTAGTATTTACAAGGATGTCTGTCGAAACATGACAATCATTCCGTTTAGTAGAGCTTTATAACACAACTAATTATGGTATTTACAATAAAAATCACATATACTTAAGCACATTTTTTTCAACCAGAAAATAACCATACTATCTATGGAGCTTTATAAACCATTTGAATACATTATTTACAATAATATACACATACACATTTGTTCAACTAGCAAATAAAAGGATACTATTAGTGTCAATATTTGCATCCTACCATCAATGATAAAAAATCCTCTTTTCATATCATTTTAGGGGTCTGATTCAGCGATCTTTTATCATTCCACTAGGTCATGCAAAAAATTAGTCACTCATGGTAGTCCTACTCCAAAAACATCACTCTCCCCTAAATGTGATTACTTGCTGGCATAGTTTCATATCTTGTTGACTGTACATCATACATAAAGTTATTTTTATCATGCCATTTGTATTAGTCATGAGGTCATTATGTCAGCTTGAAATTCAGTCCTTCAAGGTCTCATTAGGTCTTTCAGGTTTTTAAAGGTTTCATTAGGTCATTAGGGTTTCCAAGGTTCCATTCCATTGCATAATACCAGCAAGTAAAGGGTGATTAAATAACATCCCTTCACCATGTGAAGATGATTTGTAATGAGAAATGCTTATTTCATTATGTAATTTTATGTCTTTCAAATGTAATAATTTCACCATCCCAAGCTATTAACTCAGTGTTCCAAAGATGCCAGACCATCAAAAGATCAATTTTTCAAAGGAAATAGTCAAGTGAAAGGGTAAAGTTTCAAAGGGTCAAGTGCATGCCAAAGGGAGTTGTTTTTTCCCAAGGGTGTCCAAATCATCATTTTCCACAAGCACTAAACCCTAATTTCCTCACCCATTGAGCTAGGGTTGGCTATGAAATTAGAGACATATGAGTATATAAGGCATAAGGGAGGTCATTTCGTCAAGTATGAGGCCATCCCAACTCATACACATCAGGTCTCCATCATTTTTCAATAAGTCATTCCAAGGGAAAAATCATTTGTCACACATAGGGCCGTTTTTCTTCAAACTATGTTTTAGACCAAACAGGGAGGAATTTGGAAAATGTGAGAGAGTTTTTTGTCCACAATAGGCCAAGGAAGAAAATTTTCCTTCACTTTTTACATAGGTGTCATGATTTTAGAGAAATTTCAAAAATATAGTTGCCTCAGGAGAGTTGATGCATTTCTGGAGTGACCTTGGGAAAATCAATATTTATCCTAGCTGGAGTCACCAACTGACTTTCTTCATGAGTCAAATGATAACTAGACACATATATATTTCCAATGAGCTATCATGAGTTCAATTTTGAGTTGAGGAAGACCTCCAAAAGTTGACTAAAACAACACTCTGCATTTTGGCAGCCTCATTTTTCACATTTTAGACAGTGTTGGGAGATTGAGATTTTGATAGGGAAAATGAACTCCAAATTGAAACATTCAAGAGTTCTAGAAAGTAGACTCTACGAGCTATCCAACGAGCTATCCCATGCCCAATTTGGACATCGAGAAGGCAGTCGAAAGTGGACTTGAAATGGCACTACGCTTTTGGCAGGGTGGCACTGTGCTTTTGACAATAGCGTTGCGCTTTTGGAAGGAGAGCTTAAAAACCCTCAAACTCTTAGGAAAACTTCAATTTCTCTCTCCTTTCATCTTTGCAAGTAATTTTACATTCGTCACTTCAATTTTGGTTTGCAAATCCAATGTTTAAGCATCATTTTCCATGTTTAATATGAAACCCTAAAATCTCCCTAATGATGCCTAAAACCCTAAATCCTCACTGTTCATCTTATCACCTATCCCTATAGCTCTAAATTCACCTATGCCTACTCCCCTATCACCTTGCCCATTTTCCCCTTTGCCCCTATTCCATATCATTCCTATTCCCTTTTTCCCTCTTCCCCAAGATCAAATTCTCAAGTAAGCAAGCCCTCCCTCTCATTTCCTATCCCTCTGTTCATTTCCTAGTCACAAACTCATCTCCCATCCCCTCATTCCTAAAAACACTTTCAGTCACTCCCTTCATACACCTCAACCTTGCAAACATGGACTAAGAAGACCGAGACTATGAGGAGGAGGAAAACACAAGCGGTGACACCTCAGCAGATAGAGCTATGCAACAGAGAAAACCATAAAAGGGAGGAGGATAGACTTAGGATGATGGCTGAAGCCTCCTTGGCTCATCAAAGCACATGATGGTGGTGCTTCACACCAATTTTGGGCAGGTTTTAAGCAAATTTTGTCATTTGCAATTTTGAATTTCATTAGACAGAAAAAATGTTGTGGCGCTGCGCTTTTCCTATGGGCACCCAATAAGGAAATGGCTTGCATTTTTGGATTCATAGCAGTGAGGACATGCACCATAGAAAGTTTCAAAAGTTTTCGGGGCAGAACTGGTCCACCAAAAGGTAAAAAAAAAACCCGAAAAATGACCTTTCCGCCACTTTTTGGACACACAGAAGCAGAGAATCACATTTTGAGGGGTTGAATGAGCTCCAAATACAGAAATTCCAGATGTTCAGGAAAGTAGACTTGAAGAATTTTCCAATGAGCTATCATGGGCTTAATTTGGATGCTAGGAAGGTGTTGAGGCCTCGAACCTTAGTACAACTCCTTTTCTGTTTGGAATGGTGGCTCTGACTGGAGATAACGGGACCAGTTTCCCGATAATGAAATAAAAGGGATGGATGGGTGATGAATAGTTTGCTTAAGTGATAGGCGACTAGCTTATTCTATTGACCGAAATAGGGAAACTAATACTAATCCCGGGAACAACTTATTCATTGAGAATGCAACGTTAAATAATCTTTATCTATCTAACAGGCATATAGATGACTCTGTAAAATAAATAAGAGACATTCAATCATTCAAAGATTACTTCATGTGAATAGTCACAATGAAGTGATAA